>JAECWT010000065.1:0-30499 GCA_018150885.1 Drosophila tristis
GATGATGGGTGCATTTAATAAAAATGTATGTGAGCTATTTACGAAAGGATCACACCACAGGAATTTATCTGTAATAGTAGTTACACAAAATATATTTCATAAATCACCACATACTCGAGATATTTCACTAAACACAAAATACATCGTTACGTTCAAGAATCCTAGAGATAAACCACAATTTCAGTGCTTAGCAAGACAAATTTACCCTGAAAATTCTCAGGAGCTCTTCAGAATATATAAGGAGGTGACAGATGAACCGCATAGTTATTTACTAATTGATCTTACTCAGGGAATAAATGATCTCCTGAGATTTCGAACAGAAATTTTTAATTCTGCGTATACAGTTTGCTTTTCCGATGAAAATGGTTTACAAAAGAATCTAAATCGACTGAAAGCGAACAAACATTTATTGTATGTGCTCAAAAGGGCAAATAATAAACTTCGAAATGCAATTATAGGTAATTGTGATATTGAGTTGGTAAAGCATTAGTGGAGATAGTGTTGGATTACATTACAGGGAAATCATAAGATATCAAAAACGCAACTATATGCTCTAAAAAAGTATAAAAATGCATTACGTTATATTTCATGTCCAAAACGCTCAATAAATTCCAAGAGAAAAGTTCTCATCCAAAAGGGAGGATTTTTACCAATTCTAATCAAAGCAATGCTTTCGGGAATTTTTGGAAAAATATTAAACAATGATTAGAAATAAGCATCAATTAAACAGAGTAATTTTAATGCATCCGAATGAATATCAAAAATTGATAAATAGTGAAAAGGAAAATGATTTAATTAATATTACATTTTACCTATTTTAAATGATAATAAAACTAGTGACTTTAATAAATGGATCAAAATACGTCAAGAGCTGTGTTACTATCAAAATAAAAAAGAAATAAGACAATGGATATAAGACCTAGGCCGAAAACACCTCTTTCATCCCAAAGCATTGGAATACAATCGCAAGACGATTCAGTTTGGTTAGATGTAAAGCCTAACACTTCTATTCCTCACAAAAAAAATAATGATACCTTAAAAAAGAAACTCTCTATCGATAATAAGCTTCCTGATTCACCTATCGACAGCGATGGCGAAGATTTGAAGTCTGAAAAGTCTTTCAGCTCAAACCATAATAAACGTAAAGTTAAGGATACTTCATTTTTAGAAACTCACACAGCAAAAAAACCCTCATTAACTAAAGTGAAGCTTACTGATAAGCAGCGAAAGCTAAGAGTAAAACTTAAGAGGTATAAAAGGGAACCATATCCATTTCAAGACTTGAAATACGTAAATGGTCGGGAAAAGTTGAGTAGGTCTGTTAGAAACAGAGAACCAGTGCAAATAGGGAAAAACAAAATTAATTGGTTTTCATATAATTAATGAACCACAAATAACATTAAACTAAAAATGGCGTATGTAACAGAGTTTTTCGTGACATTACTCAGTAATGATTCGTTAAATGTTTATCAGGATAACGTTAAGTGCGCATTTACAAACAATTTAAATATTCCTGAAAACATGAATGATGAATGGGAAGTAGGAATTACAGACTTATATCTTAATAAATGTATAAAAGCATCTCTGAGAATATCCCGGTTGTACCTGAACAAGCAACAGAATTCGTTATTAGCTTAGTAAATGGAGAAACATTTAGATATGAAAATGGATCAATAGAGACAGAACAATTTGAAAATGGATTGATTTTTATTTATACTGACATTATCAAACCTAGGTGTGTTGGAAACAAAAGACCTCGATGTCTTCGAGTATTGCATTATAATGGAAAAGAACAGCTTATACAATTCAAAAATGTTGAATATTATCCACTTGAAATATGGTCATCAAAGGAAATTTCAATCTTAATTACCGATTCCCAAGGATATAAACTCTTCACTTTAGAAAACGAAACGAAATGTTATAAATAATGCTGTAAGGATTGAAATTTAATCAGAGTAGAAATAGTCATCATGGCGAAATCGTATCAGCAATATTATTTAAATCAGTGTGGAGGAGGTCTAAATCAGATCGGAAGTCTATATGTTACACCCAGAGTTATTCAGCATGGTAGAGGAGTTGGAAATTTTTTTAGTGGTCTTTTTAATTACATTAAACCACTATTTCTGTCGGGGATAAACGCTATTAAAAATCAAGCTTCTGAGACTGGAAAAGCTGTAATAAATGAGTTTGGCCGAAAACCTCTAAGAAACATTATCCAAGAACAAAGCAGATTGCATTGCAAAATCTCTCAAATAAAGCCATTAATAAGTTTACTCGATTCCAAAATGGTGACGGTAAAAAGAATAAAAAGAGAAGACCTAGAAAGAAACAATCTCATTTAGCATCTAAGCGCAAACATACGCAGTCGAAACCAAAAAGGAAAAATTCCACAAAGAAATTAGCTATAAAAGACATTTTTTCTAATTCAAAATGACCACTCATATCGAATGTATGAAAAGCGAACTGGATCTGTTTGAACCACATCCCACACAAAGCTCTATTCTGAGAACTGAAGAAGTTTCATACAATCCCATAGCTTCATTGGATAGTGCCTCTTCAATTGAATTCGTTTGTTTAGGAAATGGTGAAACATATCGAGATCTGTCAAGTGTTTACTTAAGACTTGTTGTACAACTAAGAACAAATGATAATGGCAGCATTGAAGGAGACAATGTTGGAGTAGTGAATAATATTTTACATTCAATGTTCAGAAGTTCGTCTGTATATTTAAATAATATATTGGTTTCTCAGAGTGATAATAACTATCATTATAGATCGTATTTGCAAACGATTTTAAACTATGGTAGTGACGCCACTGAAAGTCACTTATCCACTCAAGGTTATTATCCTAACTATGGTAAATTATTATCTGGTAAATATGTTAATACCGATGGATCCGTTTTGCTAAAAAAAATTTTTCAAAACAGTAATAAGGTTGAACTTTTTGGAAAAGTTAATGGAGATATATTTAATCAACCAAAACTGCTTTTAAATAATGTTGATTTAAGAATAACTTTTAACATTGAAAAAACAGCATTTTATTTAATGGAATCTGAAACTGAATCAAATCTAAAGATATTGGAAGCACAACTCTTCATGAACCACATAACTATTAATCCAAGCATTTTATTGGCTCATCATCATGTTTTACAAACTAAAAATGCTATTTATCCATATAGCAAACCCTAGTAAAATCATTTACAATATACCCAGGAAATAATACATTATCAATTGACAACGCAGTTATTGGACAGATTCCTAATTTTTTGGCTTTTTGCATGGTAAAAAACAAATCATATTCTGGTAATCGAACTTTGAATCCCTTCAATTTTGAACATTTTAAAATTCAACGCTTTAATCTATTGGTTAATGGTGTGCAAGTACCATCGCAGGACCTCGAGTTTGATTTCTCGAACTCTGAAAACGCACAAAGCTCTAGAGGTTATAATATGCTATTCAGATCAAGTGGAATAAGACATTATGATCGAGGATTGCAAATTACAAAGGAAATGTTTGATAAAAATAGTTTTATATTAGCATTTGACTTAACTGCAGACCATTATAATTCAACCCATTGCTCAAACTTAATTTCTCAAGGAGCCATTCGAATTGAAGGACGATTTTCGGAACCTCTTGCTGAAGCAGTTACTTGTTTGGTATACTGTGAATGTGACTCAATGATTGATATTGATAAACATAGAAATATTCGGGTCCTATTGTAAAAATGAAAACATTGCAAATCAATAATTTGCTTTCCAAGCATTCAAAAACAAAAAAGTTTTTTAAAGGAGTTTATCCCTCTGATAAGCTTCCTAAAGTAATTAATAAATATCCTGCTCTAATAATAGCAAACACAGATTCGTCTCATTGGGTTGCTTTTTACTTTGAAAGCAAAAATTCAGCTGAATTTTTTGATTCATATGGTCAATATCCTCAGAAGAAAGAATTTTCAAAATTATTAAGAAAAAATTCAATGAAGTTTACATTTAATAAACAACCACTGCAAGGATATTTTTCAAGTACATGTGGTCATTACTGTATTCTTTATGGAATTTTAGGAGCAACAATAAAACATTAAATTGTTTTTTAAAACAATTTAAGAAAAATGATTTTAGTTATAATGATAAGCTAATAATAAAAATGTTTAAGAAAAATTTTTAAAATAAAAAAGAATAATATAGTTTTAGAATAAATATTTATTGATGTTTTGAACTGGGATTCATTCGCTTATTTAAATTATAATATTTTATCATTAAGTCTACAGCTTGAGCTTTCTTTGCCGGTAATGTATTACATAGGCATGTATCAGGTCCATCGGTAGCATCGTCATCGCTCCAGGGGCATAGCTTGTAGTGAAAGCCGAACTTTGAGTAATGGAGCTCCTTTTCCTCCAGATCCTCCAAAATTATCATTAGGTTTTCCAACGTTTTCAGATGTTCCTCGAAGATCATCTCTTCGAATTGAATAAGGAATAGTTTTATCTGCTTGGCGTACATGCTTCAACTGGCTTCTTGAATAGAATACTGATGTTGGTTTAAAGAGCCTGGTCCTTTATATCCACGATGTTGTTCTTTTAAACTTATGTTTTTCTTTGCCTATGTATATATTGTAAATAAGCATTGCCATATCTATCCATCTCTTTTTACCTATGTATATTCACATATGTTTATTTACAACCATTTATTCCTTTTTTTATTCTTTAAATGTATAGTTGTCTCTTGTTCTCTTACATATATAAGAAGTATTCCATTTAATTATATATTTCTTCTTTACATATAAATTGGAATTGGGCAGTGCTATACCTAGTCATCTCTTTTCCTTTATATATGAGATGTGAAATTCCATGCTCCTTCAACATCTTAAAGGGTGTTTTTGAGGAAATTTTGGCTACATAACTTTTTGGTAAAAATATCCAAAGATGCTTGTTGTCCTTATCAGTTAAATAAAGGACTACTTTATTTCCAAATGATGTTTTTTTGAGTTTACATCCAATGATCTCGTACTCAAATCCTATACATAGATCCTCAACCTTTGTGTATCCAAGCACCGGCTTTATCTCGTTAAGTATTTCCAGGAAAGTCTGTGTATATATTTTATTAAAAGTTTATCCTTTTATATAAAAAAAAAAATACAAAAAAATAATAATAATAAATTGTTTACATACCATTATTGGAATATAAACTATTCAAAAAAGACACTGTTGTATACTAAATTATTTACCCAAGATATCATGATCTTTTATACTCTCATTAGGAAAATTTTATATAAAAAATAGCTATGCTGATTGGTAGTTGAGTAATAATAAGTAAAGGGTTCTAATGGTTTAAAAGCCAGATGTCTTCAATCTGATTGGTTGTTGAGTCTATACCACTTTAGTATATGGATTTCAAAATAGTATACATACATGTATGTATGTAACAGTCAACATGATGCAATATATAAATAGAGTGAAATGAATACAAAACATAATGAAATGCATACATTTTTCTTCATATGTTCGTCACTTGAAAACCTATATAATAACTTCATGTTCTTAAGATAATTTAGTTCATTTTCAATTGGAAATGAGAGCATTTCATTGCGAGCTGTGTTATTTTAAAACATCGTTTAGTTCCCGCAATGGACTGAAATATCACACCCTAAAAATACACAACTTCAGCTATTCAAAATCAAAATCATCATTTTATCGATGTTACTTGTGTCCTGGACCTAAGATGTTTTGGTTAAAATTTAACTTCAATATGCATATTTTATTAAAGCATAACAAAGAATTAAAGCAAATAAATAAAATATTAAATATTAAGAAATAAATTAATCTATACATTTATTTAAATGTAAATGACTTTCCATAAGTATTCCTGTTATAATAGAATGTAAAATTCAACCAATAAATACATTCAATAGTACCTGTATGCTACCTGAAATCCACTTGTTCTTTTTGTGTAATCTTCGCTTGGAAAACCGGTTTCAAACGAATCCTATGATTATCTTGGGGATGTAACAGGTAATAAGAGAAAGTGAAATTCACCCAATCAAAAGTAAGGGAAACATTGAAAACAAAATATTTTTAAATGTAGTATTATATTTATTATATGTATATATTATAAATTGAAAAATACATCGAATATTCTTATGATACATAAAATTCAGCCTCAATTCTTTCTACCGCTGCTATTAGCTCAGCGTCATCTTCGTTCCGAAGTAGATCTTGGAGTCGTTTCCTTTTACAGCATTCTTGATCATCGATCAAACTGAAAATATGGTCATCATCCGGGAAAACGAATGGCGTTTCAATTATGGTAAATTGGTAAATGGTTTCAGTATCTGATATTAAAATAATCCTTTAGAAAAAAATTTCAGTGTTAAGGACCCTGTATAGGAGGAGCAATCAAAGCATAAAATTATATGATGAATACAAAAATGAATTAATACTTCGTATAGTAAATATACGACCAACCCTTATCCTTTACTACTTGGTGGCGCCACCTATCGGTGAAAATGTAAACTAACTTTGCTTTTCTCCTCTGTAAATTTTCTGAAATCGATATCGATCCTCTCTCTCTCAAATAAAATTTATCATTCGATCCTCCATCTCACTCATGCTCATTTTCCTTTCTCTTATTTAAAATGTACCTGCTTATTCTATTGGTTCCATGCTGCGATTTAAAACAACCCTTAAACAGGTATTTCATCTCCTTGAAATGATTCTGATGTGATAGTTTAGAGGTAGTTTTTTTTTTCAAGCATTTGCCGGTAAAAGGACCTCGATGACCTTAAACCTTTTTTTACTATTCTGTGTAAATTCCTTCTCTGTTTTGTATTTCTAACACTGTCCTATAGTTGAGTGCCTATATAATAGCTACTATTAAGGCTGCGTGTCCCGATACATGATGGAACTTGAGTCCCTTTAATTCGTGATGACCTTCTTTTAACAATTTTAATTCATTTTTTAATTTATTAATTTCATCCGTATGGTTGATTAATGGTATTGTTAATGGATTCCAAGCAATTTTTGGTATCTTACTTATATTACTTATATAAGAGGATGAGATTGTCTCATAGCTTTCTGTATGAAGACTGTGATGAGGTACTAATATCTTATCATCTGTTCGCACAGTACAGCCATTTATTATTGTTAAGATTCCTTGTTGAGGAAGATCGATTAGTTCTTGATTTGAGTTAATACATTGAATTCTGGCATTAGTGTTTACTGGAACTTTGAAGAGCCAACTACCTTTCTTTTCTAATTCGACCCAAAATGACCTGGTCTCTGCTTCCTTTCTATAAACACAATTTGAATGACCTTTTGGTTTGAACGGAGTTATCTCACAAGCATTATCATTGGCGCTGCTCCAAGGCCAATTACCTTCACATACTCTTTTATTTGTCTGCCATTTTTGGCATTTATTCAAGGTAGCCTCAGTCATCGAATGATATGAATCAATTTCAAAATTATATACTAAATATCTTGAGCTCAAATCTACCTTTATTAATTCCTTTTCGTGCTCCACTGGTATTGGAATAATCCTAAACAAATGGGATGGGTGCCTACCGAACAGTGGGATCTTCACGTTCAGAATTAATTTGTTGTCTACGAAAATTCCCTTAGCGGTTAAAAGACTGTAAATTTCTTTTAATTCTGTTCCGGTTCTTTTTCCTGGAAGAACTAATGTTTCTAATAAACTTTTTTTATTTTGGTAATTTCCTTTTTCAACTGCATAGGTTTTAAGATATTAGGATTTAACCTACCATGATTAATATCTATTAATAGACTTATAACTGCTGATTGGATTTTCTCGCACTCATCAATCAAGGAGCTTAGCTGCTTTGATACCATAAAAGAAGTTTATAGATTCCTTGTAAACATAGTAACTTTCCTTTAAAGCCTCCGTTATGTTTTCTACTCTCGTGTTCATACTTCTAAAGTTTACATTTATTTCATCGGTTGTTCTTTTGAGAATATTTACCGTTGACTCTACTACTGAAGTTTGTCGTTTAATTAAATCGTCTAGATTATGCTGATTTTCTAGAAGATTTTTCATATTTCCTTCCAAAGCATCCCTATCTTCAGCGTCCATTATCCCAAACAATATATGATAAAGTGAGCCCATAAACTCAAATGGCGCTCGTTTCTTTCTCCTGTTATCCTGAGTCATAAAAAGTTTATTATTATCCTCTAAGTCTGCAATTTGTCTTTCAGTGTTATCTAAGACATTATTGCATTGATCCACAAAAGTGTGAAGTTTACTGCACACGACTCTCATTTTCCCAATCAATTCTCTGTAATCGTTTCAATGGGGCCAAATAATGGCCTTCCAATAATAAAATGACCTGGTGTTAATATATCCAAGTCGTCAATATCATTTGAAGCTGTATACAACGGCCGTGAATTCAGCACAGCTTCAATTTGACATAATAGGGTTGCCATTTCCTCATAGGTTAAATTATTGTCCCCAATCACTCTTTTTAAGTGATATTTTACTGATTTTACCCCAGCTTCCCAAATACCTCCAAAGTGAGGTCCTGCCGGGGGGATAAAGTGCCACTCGATCTGTTCTCTTTCTAATATTGGAACTACTTTAATATTGTCCTTAAGGGCTTTCTGGTATTCTTCGTCTAATTTGCGAGAAGCTCCCACAAAATTTGTTCCATTATCGGAAAAGATTTTTGCACATTTTCCTCTTCTTGAGAAAAATCTTCTAAGTGCAGCTAAAAAGGCATCTGCAGTTAGATCGCTGACAACTTCCAGATGAATAGCCTTTGTCGCCATGCACACAAATAGGGCAATATATCCTTTATAGGATTTATGCCCACGGTTTCTAGAACATCGGATATGGTAAGGTCCGGCGAAGTCTACTCCTGTATTTGTGAATGGGTGCGACATCGTTGTTCTGTGTTTCGGCAGATTTCCCATAATTTGTTCTGCGGTATTCTGCCGATACCTAGCACAGGTAACACACTCTCTAAGCTTTTGCTTTAAGCAATTCCTTAGCCCAAATATCCAAAACTTTCGTTGGATGAAGTTTCGCATCAAATTAATTCCACCGTGCAATGTTTCTCTATGTGCGTTTTTGATAATTAAAGATGTTAAGTGACATTTATTTAAAATCAAAGGGTGTTTTACCCCAAATTCTGCGCTGGAGTTTTGTAACCTACCTCCAACTCGCAGTAACCCATCTCTATCTAAAAATGGATTCAATCCTAATATTTTACTTTTTATTTCTATTTTTTTTTTATTAGTTAGGCAAGTTATTTCTGAACTGAATTGTATTGCTTGTTGTTTTTTCAGTATTAATATTCTGGCGATCTTAATCTCGTTGACCGTCAAATATGGAGGAAATTCTTTATTATTTTTGGTTTTAATTTGAATAAATCTTAATATATATGCAACAACTCTTTCTAGTTTGTGCATGCATGAGTATTTCTCTAATAAATCATTAATAATGTTAGCTTTATCGTTTATAATCGTTGTGCTAACAACTTTATTTTCTTCAATCTCCTCTTTTGGCCAATTTTCCTTAGATTTAGCCAACCATTGAGGTCCCTTCCACCAAATTTCAAAATCTTTCAGCTTATCTGCACTAATGCCCCTTGACGCTACATCTGCTGGATTGTCTTCAGATTTGACATGTCTCCATCTAATTTCTTTTACGTTTCTAATGTCGTCAGTTCGACGCCTGATAAATTTATCTTTATTATTTCCATTCTTTATCCATGCCAGAGTAATCGTAGAATCACTCCATGCATAACTTTCTGCTTCACTTCCAACTGCTTTTTTACACGTTGAATTAATTTTGCTAGAAGATGAGCTGCACAAAGTTCTAACTTGGGAATAGTTTTCCGATTTTTCTTCGGATTTACTTTGCTTTTACTGGCTACTATAATTGAAGAACCATCTATCCTGGCATATACTACTGCAGCATAAGCTTTTTTCGGATGCATCAGCAAACCCATGGATTTGCATCGGATTGCTGTGCTGAGAATTCAGCCATCTTGGTATCCGAATTCTCTCCAATTTTGTCAAATTATCTTTAAACGAATTCCATTCGCGAGTATCTTGATCTGACAGTTCTTCATCCCAATCTTTGTCTGATAGCCAAAGTTTTTGCATAAATAATTTACCAACAATTGTGACTGGAGACAGCCAGCCTAAGGGGTCATACATCTTGGCCAAAATAGATAACACTGTTCTCTTGTTAACTTTCTTAATTGGTTCATAATGGAAGTTGAACCTGAACTCGTCTTTAACTGGCTCCCATTGAAGCCCTAATGTTTTGACGGATTTATTCTCCTCAATACTTATTCTTATTCTCCTTATTCTTATCCTTATCCTTATTCTCTTCGTTATCTATAACGGCTTCTATAATTTCTGGGACATTTGTTATCCACTTTTTTAAGTTAAATCCAACATTTTCAAACTCCCGGGTAACTTCATCTACATGCCTTTTAGCATCCAATATGGAATCGGCACCTGTCATCAGGTCGTTCATATAAAAATCATTCTTTATTATTTCACATATTTCTACATTTTTGCAGTTATCTGCTATCGCAACCAACACCCTAGTAGCTAAGTAGGGTGCTGAAGCTGTAACGTACGTAACGGTTGTTAGCTTATACTCCTTCACTTTGTCGTTTGGAGTATCTCGCCAAATTATATGCAAATACTGTTGATCTTCTTCATTAACATTAATTTGCCGGTACATTTTTAATAGTCCGCCGAAATACTAAAAAGGCCACTTACGCCATTTAACCATAATATCGAAGATATCTTTTTGGACTCTTGGTCCGACCCCCATCGATATCATTTAAACTCTTATTATTTGTAGTTTTTGCTGACGCATCATAAAACCACTCTGAGTTTTGTCGTTAGACTGGAATCTCTTATGACTCCTTGATGGGGTAAATAATATTTCCCTCTTTTTGGACTCTACCATGTGTCCTAAATTTTTATATTCATGCATGAATTTTGATAATTTTCTTTTAATTTTATATTTTTGCTTAGTTTTCTTTCTAAGCTGTAAAATCGCGCCATGGCTTGTGCCTTTGAATCACCTAGATCCTTTTCTTTTTTAAAAGGTATTTTAACTACATACCTTCCATTCTCATCTCTCCTAGTGGTTTCCAAGAAATGCTTCTCACAAATCTCTTCTTCCACGTCATTGTCTTCGGTTTCCATTTCCCAGAAACGTTCTAAATCGCCAACTTCAATTGTTGTCGCCACGATCAATTTGTCACCTTTTGACTTGGTGCAACCGGATATGATCCAACCGAACTCTGTATTTTGACCAAGTAGTCCATCTATTTTAACTACTCCATCTTTTACAATATGGGTATATAAATCTACCCCGATTATTACATCTACCCTACTTGGTTTATTAAAGTCAGGGTCTGCCAGGACATAATCTTTCCATTGAGATTTGTCAATATTGAAAGACTTTAATTGGTAACCTTTCATTAGTTTTGGGAGAATAATAGCTTCTATATTAAGCAGTTTTCTATGAGTTTTTACCGACAAAGTAACTTTATATTTTGAGGTGCAAGAGTCTGTCGATGACACGCCACTTACTTCGGTGTTTACTCTTTTTCGCGCCAGGTTTAAAATTTGCGCTGCTTCTTCGAAATTATGGTACATTGCGACCCACAATCAATAAGAGCTCTAAAGTTTTCATAGCCACCATTCACCGCTCTTACTTTTATAAGTGCGGTGGCTAAAAACGCTTGTTTTTTTGTCAAACAAGTGTTAACAGTTTCCTTTTTCTCATAAGGAAGATGAAGCATCGTATGATGATACGGTTTTTTGCAAATTCCACACAATATTTCTGAAGAACATTTTTTACTTCTCATGCCTACAGCACCTTTTGCATAGGCGCTCTTTTTTGTATAAATTGGCTTCTTTCTGTCTCCGTCATTCTCTTAAACTTATAGCAGTACAATATGGAGTGGCTTGTTGTTTGCATAACACACAATTTTCCTTATTGCTGCTATGTTGCATTACTCTTTTTTAATGGTTTTTTCTCTTCATCCTGGGAAGAATAAAGAGAATTGTACCGTTGTCCTGAGAATTCCATAACATCTGGTAATGTTTGAATTTCTTTAGACCGTTTAATATGAGTTTCATATAACTGCAAGGTATTTCTACTAAACTTTCTCAAAATTATGTGCGCGAAAATCACATCAACTTCCTCTGTCAAATGTGACTTTAATTTAATAAGATGGATAGACTCATTAATAGAGTCAGAAAACATCTTTATTTGTTTTGCAGAATCGTTATCTAGCATTGGTAGATCTAGTATACGATTTAGCTGATCCGAAAATATTTTTCTTTTATTTTCGTACCGCTTGTTTAATAAATGCCAAGCGGCATTATAATTTTCTGCAGGACCTGTTAATAGGTGGGCCACCATTGTCCTTGCTTCACCTTTTAGCGCGAGTTTTAAATAATTAAACTTCAAAGATGTTTTCATATCATCTCTGTTATGGATTATGTCACAGTACAACTGTAAAAATCCGTCCCACTCTTTTTTCTTCTCCAGAGAATGTGGGTACCTTTGCTTTTGGTAGAACGGGAAAATCATCGTCTTCTCTTTTATTTGCTGTCCCATTACTAATGTTACCATTTGCATTACTTATGGCCTGCACCCTATCATCTAAGGTGTCTAATATACCCTGAATTTCGAATTCTAACTCGAAGATCTGCTCGTCAACGCTGGGATTTGTAGCATAAGTCTTATAGTAATCCTCAACCTTCTGATTAAGTCTATTCGAGAGGAATTCTATGGTACTTTTCCTGCGCTGGCATTCAAGCAAGCCAGCCTGATCTACTCTCCTAGTAGTTTCTTCTATACAAGCTCTCAGCTGGTCTATATATTTGTCGAATTCCTCAACCATTTTTTCAAGACTATCGCTTATTCTTGGCACTGTATCTCTCTTCAAAGTTCCAGTCCCTACTGGTCCTAACTTTGCCATTTCTACTTTCCTTTTTGATAAGGCTCCAGTAGATTTTAATAGATCATACCTATTCTGTATGTCCTGAATGTTTTTTACAATTTTTTCAAATTGATTTTTCGTAAAGTAGTCATGATCGACTACACCATAGGTTACTAAAGTAGAATGATTAGCTGTAACCTCATTTTTTAGCTCTCCTAGCCTTTGGATTACGTCACTGGTCAAATGACCAGCCTCAATCCTTCTTATCTCAGCTACTATTGCTGACTGTGCCTCCAACAACTGAATAATTTTTTCCGACAACATCTTGTACTTAATTAAGTTAAAATGGTTTTAAAAATAAAATACGAGTATATCTGACTTAGCTGCAGTAGTTTCTGTCGCCGCTTCTGAAGTCGCTGTTGACGCTGTTGTTGTTTCCGCTTCTGACGTCGCTGTTGTTGTAGTTGACGCTGCTGCTGTTGTTGACGCTGCTATAGTTGCCGCTGCTATAGTTGCTGCTGCTGTAGTTATTGAAGCTGTTGTTGATGCAATAGTCAATACTGCTTCTTGGCACTGGCGTCGTTATTTTTTTTGTCGTGGTTTTCTTTTTTTAAACACACACAGTTTTTCAGTCACAGTCACTATTTTCAAAAAAAATCTTTTTATTTGATTTTTTGGCTGCTTGGTTTTTCTTTCCAATTTGCTAACCTCCACTTCACTTTGTACTTTTGATGTTGCTGGATTTTATTTTCACTTTCGATGTTTCGGCCTCGAACACGCCCCCGTCGCGTATTTATTTACACGACTACAATATAAATTATATTGTAAGAATTCAAAAATACTGCCTGTATAGCACGTATTTTATCGAATTTATTTGAAACTTCTGTTTCATTAATTTTTTATACTCGGTTTCTTACTACAAAAGGGAAACCCGAGTTTATTATTTCGCAACTTTTGGAGCTACAGTGGTACCAGACAGTGGTGCTGCAGTCTTTAAGGAGCTGGTTTAACTCCGTGCTCTTACCACAGGGGGAAACAACGGAGAGTCTCGAAGGACCAAAATGTTAAGACCTTAAGAAAAGTCTAGACATTTGCGAGTTGAGTTGTAAATTCAAACTAAATTGTATTCTTAAAATCAGAGCCTTATATCAGTTTACAAACAATGTATGTGGTACAATTGATATTCTATTCTTATCGCTAGACCCATGGAACGGCTACAGTTACCGTGGGGGTTGTTTTGAGTGCATGCAACTCATTGCATACAACATTAATGCTTAGCTCTACATTTGATCAGTCGGATCTCCACTTGTGTGTTGCTTGTCGCGTATTTATTACCACACATCTTTGCCCTTTCTTTCAAACGGTCGTAAATTATCGATTTTATGTACTACTACATTTAAATTTAGAAATATATAGATTGTGTACAGAATCTTTTCTTAATGTACTCGTACATTGACATGTTCATATTTGAACAAGGCATTTAGGTGTAACATATTTGCACGACACCATGACTGAAAGGTAATTCTCTCAAGAGAACCACCGCAGAGGCTATAAGGAGCCAAAATGGGGCTGGAGCGATGAAATGTCATTACTTTGCATTTCGAGGCATTTAGGTGTAACATATTTGCACGACACCATGACTGAAAGTTATTGAGATCGGATTGCAAGCGAGAGTGAAATGAAATGTCCTTATACTGGACACAAAGTTTAACATCATCCGCATACATGAGTACTCGAGAGTTTGTTAATACTGAAGGCAGATCATTAATAAAGAGTGTGAATAGTAGGGGGCCTAGATGGCTGCCATGTGGTACTCCAGAAGTAACCTTAACAGGTGAAGAGAAGGAGTTTTTGAAGAGGACTCTTTGAGACCTAGAAGGAAGGTAGCTAGAAATCCATCTCAAAAGATTAGGCGGAAACCCTAAAAGGTCAAGTTTTTGTGCTAAAAGGGAATGGTTTACAGAATCGAATGCTTTACTGAAATCAGTGTAAATGACATTCGTCTGCAAGTTACCTTGAAAGCCTTTAATGGTAAAAGAGGTAAACTCTAATAAATTTGTGGTTGTTGATCGTCGCCTTATAAATCCATGCTGGGACGGAGATATAAGTGATTTGCAGAGATGTTGCAAATGCGGAGTTAACATTTTTTCAAACATTTTAGGAATAGCGGATAACTTAGATATACTCTATAATTATTTGCATCAGACTTGCTACCTTTCTTATGGAGCGGAATAATAAAAGATTCCTTCCAGATGGGGGGAAGCATGATGAGTTAATGGATAGGGTGAATAGTTTAAGCAAGGGTCCACACAGAGCGTCGGCACAGTACCTAAGTACCCAGCCGGGAACTCCGTCGGGACCTGGTGAAAACACCGGCTTAACTAGTCAAAGATCATGAAGCAGTGAGCTTTCATTTAACAAGGGGCTGAAGATGCCATTCGACCTTTGTAAGCTGTATGGATACGGCTGACCAGAGTAGCTTTCATGAGAATAGGTTGTCTGGAAAAATTTGGCAAAAAGATCGGCAATTGCCTGATCATTGTTTGCTGACATATTGAGAAAAGATAGCGAGGATGGATATGCGGACGTTCTACGCTTACTATTTACGAAGCTGTAAAACTGTTTAGGGTCCTGTGAAAATCTTATCCTGCATCGAGATAGGTAGTTTTTATAGCATTGAGCGTTAAGAACGGAGAAATTGGACCGAGCTATTACATAGTGAGAAAGAGAAGAGGGAGAACCAACTTCCCGAAATTTTTATAATGTCTGATTTTAAGTTTTTTAGACTGGATAACTCTTTAGTAAACCAAGGAGGCTTTCCAGATCTAACCGGACAAGAAAGTGGGACACAAGAATCAAAAAATGTGTCAAGTAAATTGTAAAAAATGTTTGTGCCTTTCATAACGTCAGTGCACAAGTACAGAGCGGACCAATCAAAATCACTAATGAGGTTATTAAGCTTCGTAAACTCGGCTTTACGAAAGCAGCGGACACGTTCAGATAGCCTACCCATTCGATTCAATACAGTTGGGCCAATATCGACTGACAACACTAGTCAACACGATTTTTCCTCAAGGAACAAAACCAACTTTTTATTAAAGATTTGGGGCTTAGAAATGGTTTGATGATATATTTTTTATACCCGTACTCAAAAAAGAGTTAAGGGGTATATTAGATTTGTGGTAAAAGTGGATGTGTGCAACGCAGAGAAGGAAACGTTTCCGACCCCATAAAGTATATATATTCTTGATCAGCATCAATAGCCGAGTCGATATAGCCATGTCCGTCTGTCCGTCCGTCTGTCCGTCTGGCCGTCTGTCCGTCTTGTTGAGCGCCTGGATCTCAGAGACTATAAGAGTTAGGGCAACCAAATTTGGTTTCAAGACTCATGTGATATCACACTGCTACAAGTGTATTTCAAAATTTCGCCCCACCCCCTTCCGCCCACACAAAGGACGAAAATCTGTGGCAGGCACAATTTTGAAGATACGATAAAACTAAAAACGCAGTATCGTACAGAATGACCATATCTACCAGATTGCTGAATATGAATCAGATCGGATAATAATTATAGCCAGAATGAAGAAATTAATTTTCTGTTGGTTCCCCCGCCTCCGCCAGCCAGAGACACACTACTCTATCTCTTTCTCGCTCGCACACTCTGCCGCGTTCAGTGCGCGAGCAACCCCTAGCGGTGGAGATGCAGAATATAAATGGTACATCTATAATCTACATGTTAGATGTAAAATATACATTGTAGATGTAGATGTAGATAACAGATGTAGCAAAAATATGTAAAATGTAAAATTTTTTTTTTTCTAAAATTCTAAAAAATCATATCTCAAAAATGTATATACTGACTGAGTACGGGTATAAGTAGAGTCGCGTCCCCAGAAGCGACTCACACGTTCCTTCTCGTTTTTTTCTATGGCAAAACTTTTTTTTGAAGAATTTTTTAAATCTGGTATTTTTTTTAAGCTTTTTTCAGAGGTGTATAGGTGGGCCCGCCGCCTTCAAAAAGGTATTTTTTGTGCATTTTTTCCATATTTTAGGTTTGGTTAACGAATTTTAGCTCCAAAGTCTCTCCATAGATTTTAATGAGCGATACCTTAAACGACGCCAAATTAACGCACCTATACACAAAAAAATAGAGGACACAAGATATAATTTTATTTCGACTTTTCCTGAGTTTTTAAAGTCAAAATTTCGTAAAAAATACCGCACAAAAATCATCATTTTTGCATTTCAATGCTTTATATTTCCCAGACGGTAAGCTGTAATCAGCTTAACTTCTAGCTGTTTTAATTATCTTTTCAAAATAGCAAAGTTCTTTACAACCAGACGTAAGATACTAAAGTTATGTGAAAAAAACTATCGTTACCTCTGAAAAAGCTTAAAAAAATACCAGATTTAAAAATTCTTCAAAAAAAAGTTCTGCCATAGAAAAAAACCATAATTCTTTAGAAAATTTTAAATCCCCATATCTATCAGAAAAAGTCGGTTTGGATCCTTGAGGAAAAAAAAAGTTCGATTTTGTCGAGTAGTGTTATCATTACATTTGTGTCCTACCTAATATGCGAATGGCTTTACAGGCCAATTTTCTTGCCGGTCGACTCAATTGTCGTCGGGCATTAGAATTATTTAATATTAATTATTATATTATGCTGTCGGTCGGGCCTTCTGGGATCATTCCAACGCTGGCATAAGCGGCGGTCTGCCTCTCACGCATTTGTATTTAAATTTCCTTGTAGTCCAACGTAGGCATAAGCGGCGGTATTCCTCTCATGCTTTTGGTTCTGTGGATGTTGCCGGTTGCACGTGTCTGCAAGTGTACAGACAATGGGGACTGTACTTCGGGCCTTCGCAATCCGGTGGGCATCGGCGTGGGCGTGTAGGGATTGTCTTCGGTTCTGGACGATGGGATTTTGTTAGATTTTTTTCGTGATTTTCAGAGGGACAGAGTTGGCTCTTAGTTTTTAATGATTCGTTAGAGTTCGTTATTCAATTTTACCGTAGTGTCCCACGATAGGGGGTTCTCGCATTTGTAGAGGAGTCTTACAATCTCAGACTTTCTACGTCTGATTCGCTCTTTTAATCCACTGCGCCTGGGCAGTTTCGCCCTCGAGCCCTTAAACATGCATTCGTTTCATAGAACTGTTGTTTTTCCAACAGTATTCTCAATTTTGTTGGTGCTGTGCCTCGCATTCTGCGGACTGAAGACCATTAATTGTTATCTACTTCCAACACTCAATTTGTTTTTCCACGATTTTTCAGGAATATGGCCAACAACTTTATTTTATATTTTCACTTTGATCACTTGTCACGGTCGCCACTTTAAGTTACAAATACTTAGTGAAACAATACCGCTCAGCTTGGTGGCTTAATTCAGAATGTTTATTGAATTTCTTTTTGTTCTTATCCTAGGGTACAATCGTTCTTATGTATAACGGAGAGCGAGAGTTCTCCCATGCATTATATGAAAAGAGTACCACCGCATAAGTATTAGTGCGCTTGGTCTCTGCCTGAGTCTAATGGAAATGCATGATCAGCGTTAAGGGGCTTCTGAGAGGGAGACCCATTAGTAGTAAATGAAAAGGGCATGCCGCGGGATTAGCTGAAAATTACAAATTCGAAACATGTTGCGCCATCTATTTCTATATGTGCAACATGTTGGCTGTGCAGCATGTTGTTTTAAATGGATATCGATTTCTAATTTGATCATGTTAAAGTAAATACTCATAGGATATTTTATTAACATTGAATTAGGAAATAAATGGTTTCAACATCAGATATTTGCCATGCTCATGTTAAAGTAAATACTCATAGGATATCGTTTCGTTAAAAGACTATTTTAGAGCATACTGTAACGAACCTCGGTTCGTCACAAGCGTGTTAGTTTAATATTTCTTATGCTTACTTATACTTATTGGTAATAAATAAAAACATACATAGCAAAAACTGCCGCGAAAGACATTCCTTTACACACGCGAAGTGCCAACAAGTGCAACTCGATCCTCCTATCTGGAGCATTGCACTCTTGTTGGACACTCACGTGCGCGAGCCCGTGATCAGCTCGATATTCTTTACCGAGAATATCAATCACAGACTATAGGGCCGGGGATTAGGTAACCTTCTGTTACCAATCACCCTTACGTAAGAAAATTCCCACACTGGAATATGATATCTTCGTAAGACCCCAAACAAATCGATGGCCGGCCGATCCATAAAAGGCACTGCATGGCGTGGAGACGGCAGTCAATCGAGAATCCATCGCGGCAGGCAGTAGAGTCGAGTTAAGAATTATACCAATAAACCGATAATAAACAAAAATAATAAAAACACCTCAAAGAACAAAAGAGTTGTGATTTTATAAAACGTTCTCTTTCAGGCTTTCCTTGGCAAAAGTTCTTGGTTTTCCCTTACAAAGTCCCAGCGAATTATAAATAACTTGTAATTCCGAGTCCTGGACAGACTGAGCTACCTCAGCCTGAGATAGGTCATCACAAGTGGCGCCCGAGCAGGGACTTTAAAGTTTGAAAGGTACTATGCCAAACCATCCTCTCACTCTCGCTCCAAGTCACCACTGCCTACTACTCCTGCCTACTACTAATCCTAAGACCGGATACACTCCTACAGCCCCGTTTCAAAGGCTCTTAGCTACAGAGACTCACCCAGCGCCCGTACCGAGGGTCTTCCCAGCGATCGACCGACCCATGGAAGGACACTACTACAACCACGCCGCACAAATGGCGGAAAACATCCGAAAATGGGGAATCCAGTTTGACGGCCAAGGTGACCCTCTATCATTCATTGAACTACTCGAAGAACGTGCGCTCTCGTATGGGGTGGACACAAACCCGCTGCCGCGGGCCATGGCCGAACTTCTCACAGACCGTGCCAGGTGTTGGTTCCGCATCAGCCACCTACAAAGTTCCTCATGGGAAAACTTCCGCCAGGAATTCTTAGCGTTCTTCTTGCCACCACGGTATTTTGAACAATTGGAAGACCAGATCGGAGCACTCAAGCAAGTGTCAGGGGAACTTTTCAAAGATTTGCTCATCGAGATACGGCTACGCATGTACCACGCCAGGTACGACGCAGCCAAGGAGCTAAGCAGGATCTACGACAACGCCCTCCCAGCATACCAGATGTACGTGCGCCGCGACGAACTGCGAGACTTGTCCCAGCTAACACTGCTGGCCATGGAGTTGGAGAGTATTCAAGCGCGGACCATCGCGATCCCTCTCGCACCACCACAAGAAACGCCCAGATACGCAAGGCCGGCTACAGAGCCGAGGAGCAGCGACTCCAATCGGACACCATTCCGGAAGCCTCATTGGGACTCGGCGTGAGTCTGCCGAGGAGACACCTGTCCAACCCAACCAGTACGACAAAACCCGAGGCGGCACATCGCATGATCACGGCCCCCATCGCCAACCCACGCGCAACCTGTCGCCGGTGTGGTGAAGAAGGGCATGCGGCATACGCATCCCTCAATCCTATTCTGCTGGAAATGTGGCAAGCGCGGCACACGGACCGACGATTGCTGTCGCCAGCACACGTCGGGAAACGACTCGCGTCCTCGACTGACACGGGATCAGCAGGGAAAGACTTCTGCCCCAACCCACGAAAAAAACCCCCGCTACACATGAACGAGAACCAGATAGTGGCAATGGTAACCATAGGAGGACAGGCAACGGAAGCCACCGTCGACACAGGGGCATCCCGAAGCTTTATCAGTGCAAGCCTCGCCCGACAACTATACAACAACACCAACCTGCAAGATGCATGCGTCCGCATACGCCTGGCCGACGGCTCGGTCAGAGAGATCACTCAGATTCTACTGGCGCACATCAGGCTGGATCAAAGAGAAGTTCAAATACGCCTCCTTGTCCTACCAAACATGTTGGATCAAGTTATCGTCAGCATGGACATCCTATGTCCCATTGAAACAACGATCAAGAGCGGTACCACACTTCTACAATTACGAGATCAGTGCCCCACACCACCTATCCACCCCGTTCCAACGAACAGCGCACAAGGCGACGAACCTCGACACCAGAAACCGAAGCCAACGGCAGCCGTCATACGTCCACAACCTATCCCAACAATTTTGGCACCCAGCAGCGCCAAGATGTCACCGATACCAGCCACAGCAAACACGCGACCACGATCTACCCCAACGCAAAACGTCGGGCAACAGCGAAGAACACGATATGGGCGATACCACAGCTATTGTCGCCCACATCAGCGAACTCCCCCGCAGAATCAAACCACCCAGCGCGTTTGAAACCACCATCCTACCCGAAGCCCCGAACCAACACTTTGACCCCGAGATCGAAGACGAGCCAGAACCAGCCCCGGATCCCTATCCACCCGACATAACGCCACAAATTCAAGCATTTCTGGACGAAGAGCTACCGAAGTTCGCAAGCCTCCATGGCACCTCAGACATCGCCAAGCATACCATCATACCATACCAGCAGGGACAATCGACCCATCAAGCAACGATACTATCCTAAAAACCCGACCATGATGCGAATCATCGACGAACAAGTAGACCAATTGATAATGGAAGGTCTCATCGAGCCCTCCCGAAGCCCTCACAGCGCGCCAATCGTACTCGTGCGGAAAAAGAATTGGAAAAAAGAAGCTCAACGAACATTCCATCCCAGACGCGTACCCATTGCCCAGAATCAACTACATCTTGGAACGTCTACAAAACGCACGATTTATCACCACTCGCGATTTAAAGAACGAATACTGGCAGATACCAATGGCAAACGGAAGTCGAGAAGCAACATCTTTCACAGTACCAGGCAGAGGCCTCTATCAATGGAAAGTGATGCCTTTCCGACTACATTCAGCGCCGGCAACATTTCAGCGGGCCCTGGACACATTAATTGGAGCCGATGTGGAACCCTACGCATTCGCTTACCTAGATGATATTATCGTCATTGGGCGAGATTTTAATGAACACCTACGCAATCTAGAAGTGGTTTTTTCTCGACTACGAAAAGCGAATCTACTCATAAATTCGGAAAAATGCAGTTTCTTTCAAAGCCGGATCAAATATCTGGGCCACATGATCAGCGAAGAAGGCATCCATACCGACCCCGACAAAATTGCTGCCGTCAAAGAACTCAGGCCTCCTACAAACCTGAAAGAACTTCGTCAATGGTACCGGAGATTTGTACCAAACTTCGCGACAGTCGTCCAACCGATGTCCTGCCTAATCAAGAAGGGAAAACCATGGCTATGGACCGAAGCACAACAGGCTGCTTTTGACCTACTGAAGAAACTTCTCACGACCGCCCCCGTCCTTGCGTGCCCCGATTTCAACGTCAAGTTCTCACTGCCAACAGATGCGAGCAATCTATGAGTTGGCACAGTTCTCACCCAAGAAATCGAAGGCAAAGAATGAGTCATAGCATATGTCAGCCGACGACTGAACCAGGCGGAAGAAAACTACTCCGCTACTGACAAGGAGTGCCTGGCGGTCATTTGGGACATTCGAAAACTACGCTGTTACCTGGAAGGATACCGATTCGATGTAATCACCGATCATCTCGCGCTAAAATGGCTAAATACGCTTGTTAGCCCATACGGTAGAGTAGCGAGATGGGCCCTCGAACTTCAGCAATACCAATATGACGTGCATTATCGAGCGGGCAAACAGAACGTAGTTGCAGATGCCCTATCCAGGCCACCACTAGGAACACTCGCACGGATCGAAGAAGAGAAGACAGCCTGCCTACTTATACCCGTGCTCAGTCAGTATATACATTTTTGAGCATATGATTTTTTAGAATTTTAGAATAAAAAATACAAATTTTACATTTTACCTTTTTTTTGCTACATCTGTTATCTACATCTACATGTACAATGTATATTATACATCTAACATATAGATTGTACATGCTCCATTTTGATTCTACATCTCCTCCGCTAGGGGTTGTTCGCGCACTGAACGCGGCAGAGTGTGCGAGTGAGAGAGAGATAGAATAAAGTGTCTCTTCCTGGGGGTGGCGGGGGAAGCAACTGAAAATTAATTTCGTCATTCTGGCTATAATTATGATCCGATCTGATTCAGATTTCCTTCTCTGCGTTACACACATCCACTTTTACCACAAATCTAATATACCCCTTAACTCTTTTTTGAGTACGGGTATAAAAATATGAAAAATATTTTTTAGTTTCAAACAAGTTGTTTGAGCATATAAACGTACCGCCCAAAAGACAGGATCTGTCTCGTTTATCGTGTTTGTTAAAACGTAAAATAAAAAAAAAAAAAACTGTTAGATAAACCGAACAATCCGCGTGTGCGCTCCACATCATACAAGTAATACAAGTTTGAACAAACAATCAATTAGTGAGTGAGTGAAGTTGAGTGCCAGTGATACAACAAAAACAACAACTACTACGACTAAAACAATAACATCATCCTCATCCTCATCAAAGAAGATCACCAGAAACATCAATATGAATCGCACCCCGATATGGTGCGATATGTTTTCTTAAAATAATAACTACGTTAAAAAAAATTTTAGAATAAGTCTCTTCAATGAGATCACTAGTACTCGTCTCGTTCATTCGGATAATCCCATCTTATTCCTTAATTTCGTAAATCGTGGTGCTGGAAGCGTTTTCGTTAAAATATCGGCTATTTGTTTACCTGTAGGAATATATTCAAGTTTATTTTCTATTTGTTCTCTAGAAAAATGATATTTGTCGCGTCAAGACGCATGGTTTTATTTGGAGAAAATTTTAAGTCTAGTGTAAGATAGTTTAGGGCGAAGCGGGAGCGCAATAAAGCTCTCTCTCTAGAGGTGGAAAAACATCGATGCTACCATCGATGCATCGATGTTTTTAAAATTTTTATAAGCATCGATGTTTTTTGGCTAAACATCGATGTTTTGTTGTTATGTTTTTGCCGTCTCTATGAAAGAAAAACTTAAAGAGAGAAGAAGATTAAGCGCAAAAGGTATGTCGTTAATGGAGCTATTTGTTATTTATATTAAAACCCTCTTTTATATATAGCTTATATATTGTCTTCGTTTGGATTGGAAGTAGCCTGTGCCGTGTGCAATTATTGAGCGATGGAAAAAAATCTTAAGAGTAAGTTATTCACATTATTCAATAATAGAGTAAACGCACATGTGCTTTTTCACATGCACACACATACATACATATGTATGCATAAAATATTAATACATATATTCTATATCATAGGAACTTCAAAGGAAAACTGTGAGGCTGGACCTTTGAAAAGCAAACGTGAATACTCAAATGTTTGGCAGCATTTCAAGAGATCCAGCGACAAGCAAAGTGGAATTTGCAATTATTGCGGAAAATCTCTCAAAACAGCAGGTAACACTACGAACCTTAATGATCACCTGAAACGAATGCATCCTAATAATGCGACTGTAGAAATAAAACCTGCACCAACGACATTGGATGCATTCTTGGTTCGAGAACTTTCGTATCCATCCGAATCGAAACGAAAGGAACAAATTGATAGACGCGTAGCGCGAATGATCGCAATTGACGTGCAACCGTTTAGTGTTGTCAATGATAGAGGATTTCGTGAGTTGTTAGCAGAAATGGACCCCCGCTACAAGTTACCAAGCAAAACCCATCTCCGCAACGTAGCGATTCCAAACGCATATGCAGATTTGAAAACAAAATTTAAATTTGTCTTGGATTGCGTGGAAAGCCGACGGATGGACGTCCATGGCAAATGAGGGCTACTTAACCATAACTTGCCATTTTATAAATTCAGAATTCCAGCTAAATTCAGCCGTACTGTCCACAACGACTCTGATAAACCAAACTAACCACACGGCTGCCAATATCGCAGAATCGATTCGAGTGGTTTTAGTAGAGTGGGGTCTAGTGGAGAAAGTTGTTTGCATTGTGACAGACAATGACGCTTCGATGAAAAAGGCTTGTGAGCGTCTCGGAATTACACATTTCCCTTGTTTTGCCCATACACTTAACTTGCTGATTCAAGATGTGCTAAAATTAGACATTCTTGATCCAGTTTTGTCGAAATGTAAAGCTATTGTTACTTTTATGAAACGCAGCCCTATTGGAATGGCAAAATTTAAACAGGCACAGGATGTTGAAAATCCGTTGGGTTTAATTCAAGAAGTGGCTACTCGTTGGAACAGTGCGTTCGCCATGGTTAAAAGGCTCTTAGATACTAACGGCACATTATCAACCGTCTTGCTTAGTTTGCCTAAGGCGCCACTACCATTTTCCGTAGAGGAAATTGATATTATGAAGGAATTAGCTGAACTCCTTTCTCCGTTCCAAGAAGCAAATGTCGCAATTTCCGGCATCAAGTATGTAACCATATCTCTGGTTATTCCACTTACTTGCGAAATACAGCAAAAGCTGAACAACTTAAAATCGAAACTAAAAACTGTAGAAGTTCTAAGTGCCTTAAAATTCTTATGTACTCGTTTAAACACAAGGTTCCACGCTTTAAAAAGGAGGGATTTTTAACGATTACGAATGCAGATCAAGCAGCTACTGCTTTGGAGAAGGAAATTGATCATTTCTTGTCGAAAACTCCACAGGAACTTCAAACACTATCCGAACCTTCACCGAATCCAACATTTTCTTTTCTGCAAAACAAAGTAAAGGTTAAAGTTAAATCAACTCTCGCGGATGCCATTATGACTTTAAGACAACATCTGGAAAACCTTAACGAGCCTGAGGAAACTGATCCTCTCTTATATTGGAAGGTAATACTAATATTTCTATTGAAATACTTTTAAATTCATAGTTACATTTTTAGATGAATACAGACGGCATGATGCCATTTAAAGCTGCAGCCCGAAAATATTTTTGCGTCCCGGCAACATCCTGCGAGTCAGAGAGGATGTTCAGCAAGGCTGGGCAAATTATTTCCGAACGTCGGAGTCGCCTTAAGCCGGAAGTGGTGGACCAGTTATTATTTCTAAACAAGAATCAGGACTTGTTTTAAAATCTGGGAAAATTACCTTTTTTTTTGTATATTGTTCTGAATGGATTTTGATCTCAAATGAAATAAAACTGTTATTTTTATAATATTGTTGAAGTAACCAGTGTGTTACATACAAAAGAGACAAAGATCTCATCGATGATATATCGATAGTTGGAATTGGCGATAGGCCATCTCTTAAGTTTGTTTGTCCTCTTCTATCTCAGACTCTGAACTGTGCGCATGCAAGCCGCTGCTATATATTTGAAAAGAACATTAAAGGAATATTTAAAAGTATTACACAAGCCGTCTTAATTATTACTCAGAATATTAGACAAACCAACAGGTTATGGGCCCAGTCACCAAGTTTTTTTTAATCGCGTTTTAAAATAAATTCCTAATATCAAAACTACTAAAGAGCTGTGTATGTGTGTATGCTGATAATTTCGAGACGCCTGAAGTCACCCAGTCGGACTTTATACCTTCCAAGAAGCACTTCTAGAGCGGTTCTTTTTCCTGCAAGCACCAGTGATTTATACATGACGTTTTGGTTTCCAAATTACACAGGGCGAAACACGCCAGCACCGGTACATTTGGAAGTAGGTAGGAACCGTTCCTTTAGAACGCATTGGGAACTGGTGGTTGTTGTAATTTCAACTTCGTGAAACGCTCGGGTTTCGCTTCCAGTTGTACTTTCCGAAAGAAGCATTACAGAACACATATTTGGCATGCATCGAGAACTGTTCCATAGGAGCCTGTAAAGAACCGTTCTGGAACTGTATTTCGCAAGTAAGTGGAATAACCAGAGATATGGTTACATACTTGATGCCGGAAATTGCGACAGTTGCTTCTTGGAACGGAGAAAGGAGTTCAGCTAATTCCTTCATAATATCAATTTCCTCTACGGAAAATGGTAGTGGCGCCTTAGGCAAACTAAGCAAGACGGTTGATAATGTGTTGTTAGTATCTAAGAGCCTTTTAACCATGGCGAACGCACTGTTCCAACGAGTAGCCACTTCTTGAATTAAACCCAACGGATTTTCAACATCCTGTGCCTGTTTAAATTCTGCCATTCCAATAGGGCTGCGTTTCATAAAAGTAACAATAGCTTTACATTTTGACAAAACTGGATCAAGAATGTCTAATTTTAGCATATCTTGAATCAGCAAGTTAAGTGTATGGGCAAAACAAGGGAAATGTGTAATTCCGAGACGCTCACAAGCCTTTTTCATCGAAGCGTCATTTTCTGTCACAATGCAAACAACTTTCTCCACTAGACCCACTCTACTAAAACCACTCGAATCGATTCTGCGATATTGGCAGCCGTGTGGTTAGTTTGGTTTATCAGAGTCGTTGTGGACAGTACGGCTGAATTTAGCTGGAATTCCGAATTTATAAAATGGCAAGTTATGGTTAAGTAGCCCTCATTTGCCATGGACTTCCATCCGTCGGCTTTCCACGCAATCCAAGACAAATTTAAGTTTTGTTTTCAAATCTGCATATGCGTTTGGAATCGCTACGTTACGGAGATGGGTTTTGCTTGGTAACTTGTAGCGGGGGTCCATTTCTGCTAACAACTCACGAAATCCTCTATCATTGACAACACTAAACGGTTGCACGTCAATTGCGATCATTCGCGCTACGCGTCTATCAATTTGTTCCTTTCGTTTCGATTCGGATGTATACGAAAGTTCTCGAACCAAGAATGCATCCAATGTCGTTGGTGCAGGTTTTATTTCTACAGTCGCATTATTAGGATGCATTCGTTTCAGGTGATCATTAAGGTTCGTAGTGTTACCTGCTGTTTTGAGAGATTTTCCGCAATAATTGCAAATTCCACTTTGCTTGTCGCTGGATCTCTTGAAATGCTGCCAAACATTTGAGTATTCACGTTTGCTTTTCAAAGGTCCAGCCTCACAGTTTTCCTTTGAAGTTCCTATGATATAGAATATATATAGAATATATGTATGTAGGGGTTACAAATTATGTGTTTTTATTTTGGGTAATGTCGCAAGTTTATTTAACAGGTAGGTTACATAGTATATAGAATTAATATTATACGGTTTGCATTCACGGGACAAAACTTGACTCTTCTCGTTCGACGATTCGCAGCAACTCCTTCTTTTTATAACATCGAGGCAAAAACGTGCGAGAGAGAGAGTGATATCGAGAATGCGACCCTGCGTCTTTGGCCTATGTCCCTCACCCAACCGTGCCCATACCTTGCCATCAGCTGGGCTCTGCCATTCCCTCATATGCCCCATTCCCACAATCGGCCATCCTGAATCTTCATTCGCCCCTGAATGAACTCCACTTTTTCATATATTCGGCAGCAGTAGTTGTAACTTTTGGCCCTTCTTGGTTACCTACTTTCTGAACCTCATAGCGACCATGATTCATTTTCTTTATAATTTTATATGGTCCGAAAAATTTTGGTCTAAGTTTCATACCAGTGCCATACTGTGTTCTTTTAATTGCTACCAATTCACCCAACTTGTACTCAATTTCCACCTTTCTTTTTTGGTTGAAATTCTTCCTATTTTCTTGCTGAACTTTCTCAATATTCTCTTGTGCTTTCTTTCGTATTTCTTCTCGATCATCAATGAGTTCTTCTACTTCCAAATCTTCTAATATTTTCCTGAGGTCATCATCTTTCTTCCTCATATTCAATCCAGTCAAAACTTTAAACGGACTATACTTTGTGGTTCGAGGTGGAGTATTATTAATTATTTGCTGAACTCTGCCTACATGGCGATACCAATTTTCATCTAAAACAAGTCCTGATTCTTGTTTAGAAATAATAACTGGTCCACCACTTCCGGCTTAAGGCGACTCCGACGTTCGGAAATAATTTGCCCAGCCTTGCTGAACATCCTCTCTGACTCGCAGGATGTTGCCGGGACGCAAAAATATTTTCGGGCTGCAGCTTTAAATGGCATCATGCCGTCTGTATTCATCTAAAAATGTAACTATGAATTTAAAAGTATTTCAATAGAAATATTAGTATTACCTTCCAATATAAGAGAGGATCAGTTTCCTCAGGCTCGTTAAGGTTTTCCAGATGTTGTCTTAAAGTCATAATGGCATCCGCGCGAGTTGATTTAACTTTAACCTTTACTTTGTTTTGCAGAAAAGAAAATGTTGGATTCGGTGAAGGTTCGGAAAGTGTTTGAAGTTCCTGTGGAGTTTTCGACAAGAAATGATCAATTTCCTTCTCCAAAGCAGTAGCTGCTTGATCTGCATTCGTAATCGTTAAAAATCCCTCCTTTTTAAAGCGTGGATCAATTATTGTTGCTATTTGAGCAACAGTTCGTGTTTCGTAGTGAAGGAACCTTGTGTTTAAACGAGTACATAAGAATTTTAAGGCACTTAGAACTTCTACAGTTTTTAGTTTCGATTTTAAGTTGTTCAGCTTTTGCTGTATTTCGCAAGTAAGTGGAATAACCAGAGATATGGTTACATACTTGATGCCGGAAATTGCGACATTTGCTTCTTGGAACGGAGAAAGGAGTTCAGCTAATTCCTTCATAATATCAATTTCCTCTACGGAAAATGGTAGTGGCGCCTTAGGCAAACTAAGCAAGACGGTTGATAATGTGCCGTTAGTATCTAAGAGCCTTTTAACCATGGCGAACGCACTGTTCCAACGAGTAGCCACTTCTTGAATTAAACCCAACGGATTTTCAACATCCTGTGCCTGTTTAAATTTTGCCATTCCAATAGGGCTGCGTTTCATAAAAGTAACAATAGCTTTACATTTCGACAAAACTGGATCAAGAATGTCTAATTTTAGCATATCTTGAATCAGCAAGTTAAGTGTATGGGCAAAACAAGGGAAATGTGTAATTCCGAGACGCTCACAAGCCTTTTTCATCGAAGCGTCATTGTCTGTCACAATGCAAACAACTTTCTCCACTAGACCCACTCTACTAAAACCACTCGAAGCGATTCTGCGATATTGGCAGCCGTGTGGTTAGTTTGGTTTATCAGAGTCGTTGTGGACACTACGGCTTAATTTAGCTGGAATTCCGAATTTATAAAATGGCAAGTTATGGTTAAGTAGCCCTCATTTGCCATGGACTTCCATCCGTCGGCTTTCCACGCAATCCAAGACAAATTTAAGTTTTGTTTTCAAATCTGCATATGCGTTTGGAATCGCTACGTTACGGAGATGGGTTTTGCTTGGTAACTTGTAGCGGGGGTCCATTTCTGCTAACAACTCACGAAATCCTCTATCATTGACAACACTAAACGGTTGCACGTCAATTGCGATCATTCGCGCTACGCGTCTATCAATTTGTTCCTTTCGTTTCGATTCGATGGATACGAAAGTTCTCGAACCAAGAATGCATCCAATGTCGTTGGTGCAGGTTTTATTTCTACAGTCGCATTATTAGGATGCATTCGTTTCAGGTGATCATTAAGGTTCGTAGTGTTACCTGCTGTTTTGAGAGATTTTCCGCAATAATTGCAAATTCCACTTTGCTTGTCGCTGGATCTCTTGAAATGCTGCCAAACATTTGAGTATTCACGTTTGCTTTTCAAAGGTCCAGCCTCACAGTTTTCCTTTGAAGTTCCTATGATATAGAATATATATAGAAT
>JAECWT010000066.1:0-24882 GCA_018150885.1 Drosophila tristis
GAAGTAAACACACTTTGCCCCTTCCCATTTTTATTGGCATTCGCCGTTGTTTGTCCGTTTTCTCGGCAATTTGGCTTGCCTTTTAAATTTCCGTTTCCTCGCTTCGAAGCACTTGGATGTCGTCGTCGTTGGTGTTTCACCTCCATGGAAATTTCATTTCCGAAACTCCGAGGCACTTTAAAGAAATCAAACCCGTCCCTGTCATCGGGGACGACCGTCATTGTCCTGCGCCTTTCAGTCATTTCCATTTACAGCTGTAGAGTTCCTCTGGTTTTATCTCGCCTCCTGTCCTAAAATTTGTATTTGTATTTAAACCATTTTAAATAGTTCCTTGACTGCTTTGGAGAGTAAAAATTTTAGTTGGTAGAAGTTTTTATGAAGCCATCGTCAACGTCGTGACCAGGAAAGATATTTATTTTGTAGTATAAGTTTTAACGAAATGTGCTTAATTTTTGAAAAGCGATTTTGAGGGTACTACAAATATATTTGTGTTTACTTATAAAAACTTTCACGGTTGTAGATTACTTTAAATTTCTAACCATTAAAACAATGATGAACGAATTTTCCATTGCATGCATTTTTTTTGCATGTAGTCCGCGTGCGTCTTATTTTCCTAAATAATATTTCACGTAAATACTCATACGTCAGGTGTGATGTGTGACGCATGAGAGACCAACAAGATGGGATTATATTTTTGTTCATACAAATGGTCGGAAGTTCGATTTATTTACGTAAGCATAAACGTATTAACTCCGTTTGAAATGTGTGGGATAATTTTCTTTTGAATAATGGAAACTAATTTTTGCACGGATATCAATTTCTTAAAGCTAAACATTTATTCTGATTGTTTTCTGTTGCCTGATTACAAATGCGGCTCACGTGTTCATCGGATGGATGTGATAAGGACATACATCGCCTGATTTGTTAACCCTAAATTGCCCGTTTATTATCGTTGGGTGTGCCACCTGAATAACAATTGCCGATACCCCGAAAAAGGGCATAATTTAAATGCGCCAATTCATCAACTTCATGGCTTTATACCTTTTTATTTACCTCGATGTTTCTGTTTGAAAGTCCCTCCTTAAACATACACGCACCCTGAACACGCACATTCATCATGTATACTCGTATATGGAGCTATAAAAATGTATGCCGCTTCCCGATTTTCCCGGGCCCATCTAACTTTTACATCCTTCCCGGAGAGAGCATACGCAACAGGAAACGGAAACGACGATTTGTCTATTGTCTGCGTGAACCTTTTTCTGGAATACGATTTATGTGAGCGATACGCACATACTGATGTTGTTCTTCTCATCTGAATACATAATTGAGATATGAGGGAACTTTTCGATGGTATAAGTTATAGCTGTAGTTGGTCTACGAATGTCTTTGAGAACATTAAAGAGCGATTGGTTTTGACAATCACTGATGTACAAAAAGATGACAAAGAGTTTTATGTCTATATACAGATACATTCCTGCCCCAGGCCATAATTCAAATGAAGTGGGAAATGGAAATCTCTGCCAACAAAGAAAAAAACTAGCTGCTCCTGGCCTTTGATTGTCCGACTCTTTTTGGCAAGCTTGGAAACATTTCTTTGACTTTGTAGTTTTCCATCAGAGGACTCCACAAGAAAAGTATTTACTGAGTTTTATTGTTTCAAACAGCTAAAAATGGTTTCAAAGTAACCAAACTATATTTCTGTAATTTACGATTTCCAGCAGCTTGATTCCCGAATCTTCCGTTGAGATCGTCTATTAGAAAGGTCAATTCATTCGCACTTCTCAAACTTAATTTAACTATCGCAACAATTTGGCTGAGCCATCTGCCATGGTGTATCGTATCTCCAGCATATTTTTGAGCTCATGGCGATAAATATTTTGTTCGCAGAGTTTACCAATCCGTCAAGGCAAGGCAGTTGCTAACATACGTATGGAGACTTCGCCAGCTCTGCTCGATTTTCGTCTACAATCTGTGTACAATTTGTGCCACAAACTTTGTCCTACGAGCTCTGGCAATTATTTAAGCTGCCACCAGTTGCGGACCTACCTTAAAATAAAAGATATAAAAACAACAGCACTGGGACCTGAACTAGAACTAGTACCCTGGGTAGAACCGGAGACCACCAGCTGATAAATTTGCATGCTTGTGGAATGGAGCTGTTGCTGGGACAGTTTTAACTTTTGCTTGTGGATGGGTACTCTGGCACGCAGCTGTGCGGTCGGAGGTAGAACGTTCAAGGAGATTTATCCCAAGGCCCGAAGCTTTTCTATGGACATTTTGAGGTGGCATTTTGACTTCTCCGAACTCCGAGTTGGCGGCCTCCATCCTCAAACGTGGAACCAGTAGCCAGAAACCAGTGCTTGCCGCTGAGCTTCAGATCGATGCATTTCACGACAGCTAATTGAGATTTTATATTATCTTCGTTAGGGGGAAACATTCTTGACGGATACACGTTCTAGCCCAATCCATGGAGACCTAAAAAGGTCTTTTGAAGCTTACCAGAAAGAACTTTGGTCCCCTGCTGAGATTTCCCCTTTCTAACCTGCCAAAATCGATTTCTGGCTACTGAAACTGTCAAACATGTGTCAAATGGGTCCAGCTCAAAAGACGCCCCACTTATGGCCCACACTGGAACTTTTCAGTCGGTTAGTAAATTCTATTGACACTAAGAACTTCTGAAACCTTTAACTCTTTAAATGGTAAACTAAAAATTGCATTTAGGCGGGGCATTGGATATTCTGAAAGGGATTTTGAGAGCCCACGGACTATGCGCTGAGTGTTTCATGCACTCATTGAATCAGTCAACTGTTCACGCTTTTACTTTGCCGTTTGAGTGCCCCTCCACGACGGATCCATTCAAATGGTATTCTATTTGAGTTTCACTCGGAATGTATTCATGCATTCCACTCTATGTCGAGACCATTTAACTCGAGAAATACAAGTGCAGGTTCATTTTGTTAGCTAATCGAACTCGAGGGGCTTATAGGGTAGAAAACGAATTTAAATAGTTATTTGACCCTCGAAAGTGCTCGCCAGTTGAGTAGGAGAAACGCCAAAAGAGGCTATTTAGTTTTTTTTGTGACTTCGGGCATTCTGATGGTATCCACTTTTCATTGTGCTAACGATTTTGTCAAATTCGACCAAATAAATAAATTTAGGAGCAGACAGGGTGATCATACTTATGTAGTCATGCCAACAGGCAAAAATGCCTTCTGCCATTATTTATTTGCACCTTTTTAAAGTAAAAAATTAGCCAATTTTACCGAAAAAAGAAAGCTGAGGTTTAACTCACACTTTTGGGCTTCAATTTGCCTTTTTATGTGTGAACACTTGAGCCCAAAGAGCATGGCGGAAAATCTATCACAGTTCCGTCTGATGTTTTTTTTGATTGAATGATTGATTTGTATATAGACTGGGCACTTAATACTGTAACATCTTTCAGGCTTTAGGCGCTTGAGTAGTCGCTTCATCTACCTTTTACTACAGAAAATTCAAATATTTGATTAGTTGTTGAGTACAGGTCTGGCAGACCTTTGGTTCTATATTTGGATGCCAAGCGAAAATATTTGAGCTGACTTTCTCCAAGACTAAATATTTAGCAACAGACAATGAGCGGGTGGAGTCCTTGAAAGAGCCTCAATCCTCAGACTACGACCAGTCTGCTGTCCAGAAAAGTTCAAGTGAAAGCTTTTGGAACACAGCTTCTTTCTTGAGCAAAGATTTTCCACATTCAGTCCAATTCATTGCATGACTGCACAAGTTGTTAGAGGAGATGGTGCCCTTCCTTCGCAATGATTTTGAGTAAGCGAGTTGCAATTTATGCACACCAAGAAGACCGGCTAAAACAATGCCAACAAATCTTTACAATCAATCTGGAATGTTCCGGCAGTCTGATAAATGCATCCAAGAAACTCGCACACACAAAATAATTAAATTAAAATCAAAATGTCTTAAGCAGCGAATTGATAAGTATCACAATGCGAAACTTATGTATATAGATACATATTTGATCGAATTAGATTTCCATTCTATGGTAAAGTTAATTAAAATATTAGTGCAGCATCATCAAATCGCTATTGATTATTGCGTTCTTTCTCCGGAAGAAGTATCAATCATGGAACCCAAGGCCGTCAACAATCAACCAAGCAGAGCCACGCGGATCATCACCCCCGATCCCCATTCCACGCCGCTTCTCAGTCGACTTGAGCGATGGTTGAACACCAGTTCAACGGCCGGGAGAATGTTCAGTCGCATATTTATGCAGTAATTAATATTACATAATATACACTTATCGAATAAATCAGGTCAACCCATGTAACGGGAGACATAATAACAAACGACAAAGCATTGTAGCTGAGTCAACAATAACCGCTTCTGCAGCAATTTCTGCCAACGATGCGATCGCTCGTCAGAGGGCAAAAACACTGGTGCAATTGCTGACTATCACAATTGCCCAATAACACAATATCATAGTAAATCCAAATTAATTCACTATTAATTCCAATTCCCTTTTACCATATTCTTACTAGACTCAGCACTTTCTGTACCTTTTGTTACCTATAAATAGAAATTAAGTTTGTTGAATAAAATCAGTATCAGAAACAGTACCATCACTGCCTGTTCACTCATTCTCTACAACTGCAATCAACAGAGGCTGTCGCTGTGTCTTCAGACCCTCATTTGCTCCGCAGTCCAACTGGTTAGTTCCAGTTTCTTCCAAACTGATATACACGGAGCTAACGAACCATGGCTCTACCCACGGTTCTCCACAAATCGCGGTGTGTCAGCACCTCCGGGAAATAAAATAGTCTTAAGTAACGCACGCAATTTCGATTAACAACTCTACCCATTCTGCATTATTTCGCAATCAGCTAAAACAGCATGAAATTCTCGCTCACCCCCTTCTTGGCGATACTTCGCAGCCACTCGGCCTCGAAACATCGACCCAAATTCAGATATCACGTCCCACGATGCCGAGTTAGCAAAATCCATCATAATAATACCCAATTCTCAACTGCAGCCCGCACCTACTGCGATGCAGTCTCGGCAAAAAGCCACTAACCCACAATTATTGTCACCCAATTGTAATAAGTCAACGAAGCATCAAGCTTCGACCCACTTACCAGCCCCACAACTATTGAAAAATAATCATAAGTTAGCAATAATTAATTCCGGGTCAGGTGCGATCACCAGATGCATAAAAGGGCCAAGATCGGTCGAAAAAGCAGGCAGTCCACCAGCCCCAACACAAGGCAGTCCACCAGCCCCAACACAAGGCAGTTGTAATGAGTAACGTCTAAGGCGAGATGTAATTCTCAGCTATGGCCGGCACGTATTGTTTCCGGCTGCTGGCTCGTCGGCAAGGGGGGTGGTGTTGTTTTGTTTGCCATAGCCTGAGGCCTTTATTATGCTTTATTTTAAAAAAATTAACGTGCAAGACAAGCCATAAACATAAACCGGACAGAGAACATTACAGATGACCACAAGAGACAGACATTTGTCAATTCGACGGACGGACTATCCCCAGATGGATCGAGGATTGTTTTGCCCTCCCTACCTTGGTCATGGCCTTCCACTGATACCTTAATCACTGCCATAACCCCTTTATATGCGGGTGCAAACTACAGGGGCTCAGAAGGGGAGATCAAATAAAAGGAATTAAGTAAACATTATAATATTATTTATTACAACTATAGATAACATACTTAACTAAAACTGCCCACATGCTTGGGTCTGGCCCAGAAATGTACTTAGAATTTAGACTTACGCTAGCGACATGCTAAATTTAAATGATAAATGGTTTATACACTACAAATGACACAGGTTATGTATATTAACTTCAACTTTCGTACACTTTTTCATGCACATTACCGATACATTAAAACTCACTCTGTACTGCAATCCACCGACGAAAGCGCTTTCTGCTGGTTTCTGCAAGCCTTTTAAATGGTTTAAGAGTATGTTTAAGAGTTGTATGTTTTTTTTTATTTATCGCTTTTGTTTAATAATTTTGGGTCGGTACTGTATGTATGTGCATGAAAGGGTATGCGCAAAAGGTTTCATTTTTTTTTATCTGCAAATTTTTATTGATTTCCTTTTTTTTTTACTTTCGTATAGTTATTCTCCCCTTTAATCTACTCTACTTATGTTACGCTCTCAATTATCTGTTACTTCACCAAATTCTCTCTTCTTAATTGCTACCGCTCTTATACTATCGAAGCTGTTGCCCTCACTTCTTCATTGCATTCCTCGCACTCTTCTTTTCCAACCGCCGTTAACTAGCGCTGCTTCTCTCTCACTCTCTGATACGGGAGTCTTCTTCTTATTTTTTTTATCTGCTCTCGTCGCCTATGCTCTACTTGCTCTCCTCTTTTATCTTCCCTGAGATTCTGAGGTCATTGCACTTTGGCTATTACCAACATTCCACCAACCAAATTTGCAATGCCTCTAATCTGTCTACACGACACTGTACACCTTGCTACCCTTTCAATGCACTTCAGGGCCTGGTGGCCAGGTTATGGGAAGACTAGTGGGTCAATACGGGGCACTCTTTTTCCTTTAGCACATCCAAAAAAAATATACGTTGGTGGGAGCCGCCTTTATGGACTCAAAATTTCGCCAGCTTCACTACACTTTTCCTCACGACCACTTGCGGGCTTCCACTTCCCGAAACAATTCACAACCCAGCGACGACGACGATCCGGCCGTGCGCGAGCGCAGAGACTAAAACGTCTTCGTTCTCCTTCTTTGCGTATCTCCCTGGGCGCTCTTAGTCAGCTGTTCCTGCTGTGGTGCTCCGCTAGGCCGACTGATGGGTGCCAAATCTATGGGTCGGAGAAAATTGCCTCCATCACCTGCACCAAGCAAAAAATATATGCTAACCTAATCGGTTTACGCTTACCCGTGGGATTTGACACCGAGGCCGAAATGAATATTTATTTATAACCACTTTTATATGTACTTGACGTTGAGCACTTCCTACTGCTGCAACCACGCGCACTTTGAATATATAAAAATGCTTTTGGCTTATACTTTTTTTTTCTTTATACGAATTCGTTGTCGGAGCTAGAGATGCACTCTGCTCGGGGTCCAGATTCCAAAAGGAAGAAGGAGACGCCGCCGAGCTACCAAGAGCCCTATCGCTCAGCACAATGACGTCCAAACGTCAACCTTTTCTCCTCTTTCCTCCCCTAGTGCACCATTCCTAGATCACCCACAGATGGCGCCACCCAGCACAGTTTTAGAGCCACTGATCTTAGACAACATTTATTCTTTATGATCTTGTTTTTCTATATACCTCTACAGCCCTTACACAGTCAATCAGACCGAACACAAGACACTGCACTAGGCAGTCCCTCAGTCACACACCCAAGACACTGCACTAGGCAGTACATCAGACCGAAAACAAAAGCGACCAAGAACACAAAACACTGCACTAGACAGTCCCTCAGCTCAAGACAACACAAGACGCAGTCCACCGGCTCACAACCCAAGTAACAAGATTCGCGAGTAATTCATTGTAAACAAACCCACGAAGAATTAGGTAATAAAACCAACACTACGGCGTCATTATTTCAACCTTGCCTGTTCGTTTCAAGCCAGCCCGACACCTAAAGTTACCTGCGCTCTACAAATCTGCCTTGTATCGGACCCTGGACAGACTGATGCATATCACAGCCTGAGATAGGTCCTCACAATATATATATAAATACTAGCAGACCCGCGCGCTTCGCTGATTACTAAATGAATTTAATGTTTAGGAATTCATCGAAATTAAAAAATGATAATTGTGATGTAATGACATATTTTATTTATTGCAATGCTTTGTGATAAACAATATTCTTTGTTTTGCCGGTACAATGAATAATTAATGCCGAAGGTTTGCCTACTCGTGAGCACGCTACATACAGTTGAGCATGTGAAAATACCGAAAGCTCCAAATTTAAACCACAAATTTGCAACTACTGTCCTTGTGATTTATTAATAGTCTCGGAATTCTCGGAATTAAAACGTGTTCACCACAAAATTTCCTAGTCAAATATTTGCTTCAAGTAAATTAGTCATAACTTTTTTCACAGCAAATCTTGTACCATTGCAATCGTGGTGGATTAAGATTCCGCAGCATAATTATGGTGGCTCCAACTTTTACTTGTAAATAGTATGGCGGCAATCCAGGTAAGTCCAATGAATTTAGAAATTCGACTGGATAATTTACAACATCATCTTGATTTATAATTGTATCAACCGACCTCTACGCCACCATTTCTCCTGGGATGGAATTCAACATAGTTGCGTTGATCTCATTGACGTCTTTATTTGTTCTGGCCAAAAGGGTTCTTTCCCTCAACTAATCATGGTTTCTATAATTTTGTACTATCTTTGAAAACACGCTCTGAATCAAGTATTTCTTCGATGACACAAAAGTGCAAAAATTATTTGGAAGCGTTATGAAGCCAGAATTGTCAACGGGAAGTATGCCATTACCAATGTCTAACAGTTGTCTGGAAAACAAATCTGCTGAAGCATCGTTTTGCAATTGAACGTACATTTTTAGTCAATCTAAGTGTTTTCACAGAGCGTTAGATATTTTCTAACACGCATTAATTTCATCAGCAGAAGTTCCTAGTTTGACTACAGGCAATGTTTGTCTGAAATCACCTGCTAACAATATCAATGCACCACCAAACAATCGATTATCTCCACGAATATCTTTCAACGTACGATTAAGTGCTTCCAGTGACTTCTTGTTGGCCATAGTACACTCATCCCATACAATAAGAGAGCATAGCTGCAGCACTCTCGCCATTGCAAATCTTTTTGAAATGTTGCATGTAGGATTATCGTCAGCCTTCATATTCAAGGGAGCTTAGCAGAAGGTGCGACCAACATCCAATAATGTGGCAGCGATGCCAGACGAAGCCAAAGCCAATGCGATTCTACCTTGTGGTCGAATGGTAACCGTCACTAATGACGGTTTCGAGTCCGCAAGCACAAAATTCAAATTCTTCCGAACCTTCGACGAATGTTCAAACGTATTTCGCTTCCGGCACAAGTTCTGTCCTTCTCGGCACGGCAATTATTAATATTTGCCACCTTGGGAAATTTCCGCGCCCGCCCTCTGATCGACTCGGGCTCCGAGGCAACGTTCATTACAGAACGCCTTTTCAACACGATTCAATTGCCTTTCCAACGTATTCAGACACAGATCTCCAGCATCAATCAGACAGTATCCGCTCAGTCCGATAAGCTGTGTCAGTTTTCCATTCGCTCTCCAACGAGGCCGGATTTACAATTAAACGCCAAAGCCTATGTTATCCCCGAATTGGCAAAGAATCTTCCGTTGCATCCTATCTCGCCAAGTTTCTTGAAAAATTTGCCGAGTCTTCCATTGGCGTCTTCCTGTGAGCCGGAATCTTCATAGGAATCCCGGATTCATCAGCAACCTCCTTGCTTCAAAATCGGAGCATGTAGGGTCTTTGCAATCCTGCAAGGGGGGGGAGAATGTTCAGAGTGAGGAGGGCGCTGGCGGGGCAACTCTGTGGGCATTCCAGCCACACCACTGTTAGCAATCCAGCTACGCAAGCTGTTGCCCTCGCTCTCGCTCTCACGCTTATGAGCGTTTTTCCCCCCGGTGACGAGCACTCGCGCGCATACTCACCACCCTTACGCTCCTGCCCACGCTCACGCTCCCACTCTCGTCTCCGACAGCCCTCAGCAGCTTGAGTACCACCGATCTAGACTGGCTGTTAAGGAGGAAAGACTGTGGATGTGGCCAGTTTGGCATTGAGGTCACTGAGGCACTGCTCAAATACCCCATAGCATTCGCAGTATGTGTCACGGATGTCCGCTTGGATTTCTGGCTCCTCGTCCGTCATCGCCGCGGAGCAGGCCTTATATTCGGCCTCGACGTCCGTCCACATGCTGAGGATTTGGCCTCGACGGACCTCGGACAAAGAGGCGGATGGGGCGGTGGTGATGCGCTCTGCCAGGTGCATCAGTCGGCCAATAGCGGCGACCAATTTGGTCCAAGCGACTGAGGTGAGACGGGAACAGAACCGATTTGGTCCTTGCCGCAGGGCTGCTACTGGCTGCTCTCGGAGTGAGGGGCGCCTTGATTTTTTGAGTCGGCGTAGTTCCAGAAGCGAACGAGGTGCGTAGCCGGTTGGAAGAGGTCACAGGCAAAAGCTGGTTGCCGTCCTTGTGACCTGTTGGCATATTCCGAACTCACACGTACAGAAAATCGGATTTGGAAGTCTTGGAGGGACAGGAGACTGGTCTGAGTCGAAGTGACCCGAAAAAACCGTCAGGCAACCAAATCGTTTCGAAATGATAACCCAGCTACGGACGGCTGGCAGAGAAAAGAGGCCTCAAGCTAGCAGGAAAGCAATAACCAGATCGACTCGGATTGTTTGAGATCACCGGTGGTAGGTGGGAGGTCCCAAACAATGAGTGACCTTATATTGAGCCGAGCTGAGGAGAGGAACGGTCACACTGGTGGTGGCAATATTTCGGAAAATATTGTTAGTCCGATGATCCTCCATTTACCCCTTTGACGCAATCGTGAGCAGAACCTGGTTATTGGCGGATGGAAGACGGATGGACGGCGGACGGAAGTGACACGGACACCGCACAAAAAATAATTAATGATTTTCTTATCGAAAAATAAATTTACATATTGTGGAAAAATAAATCACTCCATCAATCAACCAATTCAATCAAAACGATCAATTAAATCAATCAATCAATATGATTTATTTAATGTTCCACTCGTGTTGATGCCGATAGTTGGATCTTGGATTGGGCCACCTCTAATGCCCGGAACAAAAACAACAAAAAAAACCGAAACACCAATTCGCAACTTGGAAATTGCCAAATAATTACTATTAGTGCGCCGTGCCTTGGACGCGAGTAATTTATTTGGAAAGTGGAGAATGTTGGAGTTGTGGTAGCGATCGAGAAAAGTCGTTGGAATGCACGAATTGCCCGAAATCCCGAGTTTTATATGGCAAGTGCCATGCGCGGAGTATGTATGTAGGATGGAGTGCGGTATTTTCCTACGGGGAGTGGTATTTTTATACCCGTACTCAAAAAAGAGTTAAGGGGTGTATTAGATTTGTGGTAAAAGTGGATGTGTGTAACGTAGAGAAGGAAAATTTTCCGACCCCATAAAGTATATATATTCTTGATCAGCATCAATAGCCGAGTCGATATAGCCATGTCTGTCTGTCCGTCCGTCCGTCCGTCTTGTTGAGCGCCTGGATCTCAGAGACTATAAGAGTTAGGGTAATCAAATTTGGTTTCCAGACTCATGTGATATCACACTGCTACAAGTGTATTTCAAAATTTCGCCCCGCCCCCTTCCATCACCACAAAGGACGAAAATCTGTGGTAGGCACAATTTTAAAGATACGATAAAACTAAAAACGCAGTATCGTAGAGAATGACAATATCTACCAGATTGCTGAATCTGAATCAGATCGGAACATAATTATAGCCAGAATGAAGAAAGTAATTTTCTGTTGGTTCCCCCGCCCCCACCAGACACAGACACGATACTCAATCTCCTTCTCGCTCGCACACTCTGCCGCGTTCAGTGCGCGAGCAACCCCTAGCGGAGGAGATGTAGAATATGAATGGTACATCTATAATCTACATGTTAGATGTAAAATATACATTGTAGATGCAGATGTAGATAACAAATGTAGCAAAAAAAATGTAAAATGTAAAAAATTTTTTTAGTTCTAAAATTCTTAAAAAATTATAAGCACAAAAATGTATATACTGACTGAGTACGGGTATAAGTAGAGTCGCGTCCCCAGAAGCGACTCGCACGTTCCTTCTCGTTTTTGTATGGAATTCTGTTTTGTATATAGTTGGCAATATATTGCGGCCAACTATGGAAATAAATATATGTGTGTTTATAGGTATGGAAATAAAACACTTGATGTGATTGTAGTTGCACTCGGAGTGTGCCAAAGTATATTTTATTGGTGTGGGTCGTGCTGGAATGCACCTGTAGAGACACGGATGTAGATGTGTGTGTATGTACGCAAGCCGCTCTTATGGGCTGGAATGTGCGTACATACAGATGCTCGGAATGCACTCTTTTTTGGTTTAGTTTTTATTTATTTAATTTGTCCGCAAATCATGGACAGACACAAGTAATCGAAAAAAACTACCGTATCACTGGTAGTTGGAGGTGAATGACGGGAGAACGGCCGGAATCGCCGATAATATGACGGTGTCGAAAAAAGAAGAGACACGGATAACGGATAGCACAGAATGAAGGAATAAGTACATATAAAAGAATATATATATGTACTTATATCGCGGAACTCGGACTTTTCGGAATTTTGGAACACAAATCGCGAATGAAAGGGACTTGTGGCACACGAAAATCGTACTTATCTTGGGATCCTGGTGTGGTGAAGGCGATGCCGTGCTCGAAGGCTGGATATAGTTGGGGAAGGCGAAGTAAAATCCGGCTCGAAGGACCAATGTTTGAGCGTAGAGGCGTGCGAAGCTTCAGAGATGGTTTCCCAAAATAAAAGGCGGTAGAGTCAAAGTTCTTCAAGTATATTTCGGGGTTTAGCTTATATGTATATATAGTAACATATCCATAATGCCCTGCATTAAGTATACGTTAAGCACTGGACACATTTATAACCACACCCACACTTACACACGATTATGCATCTGCCCAGCACTCACCCCTTACCCCATGTATCTCTATATGAAATAAGATACCCCAACACCTGCATAAACAACGCAGAACCGACAGGAAGTCCCATGCATACCGAAACTCAGGAGTGCAATAGAAACGTCGCTGACCAATACGTTATCAGCTCGTTCCCACACTCCATCCTATGACTAATTAGAATCGATCCCACACTCCAACAGAAGGGAGAACTCATGTAAACAAGTGAGTTCCCAAGAGGAAAACCGACACCAATCACCAGCTGCGGCTGACCGTTTCATCAAGCCGACGCCTCCGCCAAGCCTCCCACGCATAGGCCAACGCATCGCTATCAGCATCTCTCTTCAAAACAACGCCTCTCGCCACCGAAGCTTCGACTCTCTCAGCCGAAGCCATCATCACTCAATCCCGAAGACAATACATCAGCCGAAGCCAAAAGCTTATGGATATAAGCTTTAAGCTTCATAACCGAGGTCCCGAGATAAAGAACTCGAGAACCAAAGATCAGTTCCGTTTAAGACTTCTAAATATCGAGTTGGGGAATTCGCCTCCTATGTTCTACTATAAGTTCGTTTAATAAAATATCTTTTTAAAAACTTACTTTGGAACTCGGGAATTATTATTATATATGTATCGCGTGCAAAAGCCGGCCGTTTTGCTTAGGGTTAAGAAGCGCATTAAAACTAGATCGGTGGTACTCAAGCTGCCGAGGGCTGTCGGAGGCGAGAGCGGGAGCGTGAGCGTGAGCGTGGGCGGGAGCGCAAGCGTGGTGAGTATGCGCGCGAGCGCGCGTCACTGGCGGGAAAAACGCTCATAAGCGTGAGAGCGAGAGCGAGGGCAACAGCTTGCGTAGCTGGATTGCTAACAGTGGTGTGGCTGGAATGCCCACAGAGCTGTTGCCCCGCCAGCGGCCTCCTCACTCTGAACAAATCGCAAATAATAACACTCTTGATTGTTAGGATGAACTGTATAAACTCGTCCTATCGCATATGAGAGAAACAATACTGGCGACCATCAACGGCTTTTCCGCGTCTTCGTCTTTGAAAAACATTTGACGAATTATTCCACGTATTATATTCGGGTACTTCGGCGTATAGCAATGTTTTCGCAAAATCATCTGCTTGACACAACGAAAAAAATGCAGTTAGAGTTTGTTTGGTTACGCAGCCAAATAGTGGACAAATGCATAGATCATAGTCAGTGGTGCAGCAGTAGAGTAAATCCCTATTATTGTTCGTTGTTTGCACTGCCCACTGTACTAAATTGTCATCTACGTACATATTCATGCTCCCGCCCGGCAGCAGCCTGTGCAGCCGTTCTCTTTCGCCTCTTCATCTCGCGCCTTTCTTTCTTTCCTTTGCTTTGCTATCACTCTCTCGATCTGTCCCTCTCTCGCTCGCATTAGGGCACGGGCAATTCGGCCCGCGTGCTCTTTGTTTTAGTCTCGATCTAGCAACCACTGCACATAGTCTTGGAATCTAGTCATTCAATCCGACACCGTCTTGTACCGACCCCCGCGTCTACAATCTGACCCCGTCTTGAACCCAGCTAACTCTCCAACCGACTCGTCATCAACCTAACTCGAACCTTTCGCTATCCCTTTGACTCTGTAAAGCCTTCTATACTGTTTACAACAATAAACCATATTTAATCTGAACAACCATCGTCTCGTTAATACCTCGCAAAACAACGCTACTGAAAAAGCTCAGTAGCTCAACAGAGTTGTTGCTGGTGGATGCGCAGCTCTTCGCATTGCATTTCCGGTTGTGAAAAAAACGCGTTGACCGTCTTCATTTGAACTGATGTATCTGCCCATTTGAAATTGAGTGATTTCATCGGTAACATTAGCAACTGCTCCAAAAACAGCCATATCACTTCCCTTGTTGATGTATTTGCAAATGTATTTAATAGATTAAACTGAATTGCAGACCTCTACGTTTATGTGCGCTTTATAAATCTTAGATAATAACGGTGAATATGGCACAACCCAACGATTATCAATCTCCAAATCTTGATTTTTAACTCTCAAAGTTACCGAATGGCCATTATCTTCAGTTGATCGACGCCGATATTCGGGATATCCATCGTTGCCCGTCACTGTATCGGAGACCAAAATTTTGGAAAACGTTTGGAGCATTTCCCTTCAACCATACAGGGTGAATTTAAATTCAACGCACCACATGGACCGTGAATCATATTTCATATTCATATTTCATCATATGACCACTTCAGGATCCACTGTCGGATCTGGAATTTCTGCCGAAATCCCATCGTCAATTTGATTCGGCCTTATTTTTTCAATCAGCCAAATTAAAATATGCGCATGAGGCAAACCTCGTTTCTGCCATTCATTCAACATTGAACAGACCCAAATGCACCGTGTTTGTCTAAAAACACGTGCTAAAATATCATGGCGATCTTTCGATGTTTGGCCAACAAACAATAATTTCGTGATTTCTTCCCATTGCGGATTACACGTGAAGGTGATGAAGAGGTCTGGTCGACCGTAACGGCGAACATATGACATCGCATCTTACGCGTACTCAAACATATGACGTGGACTTCCAACATACGATGACGGTAATATTATCATAGTTCCAACGTTTTGTGCATTACCATCGTTGTTAATGGCATCACGCAAATGAACATACTCTTCGGAACGTAATTTAGCTTGGTTGAATCGAAGAAAATTTAACCGTTCCGATTCAATTTTTGCATACATGTCAATAATATACTGCTGGAAAAGTTCTCTACACCTCAATATGTGGTTGTCTTGATTTTGCCGTATCTGCAGCCTGTATGCGTAATAATTCATAACACTAACTTTCTTTGTTCCTTCTCGACCGTTTACTGGATTTATCATTTTATTGTTGAAATTATAGCCATCTTGTCCGCTCCAAAACAATATGGGATATTGTAGTGCATCATAACAGCGATGAGTCTCGGATACACGTTGTTCATTTCTACGATGAAGCACAATATCACGATTATTAAATTGCTTACCAACTATTACTATTGCCACTTCGTCAACTGTGTGTGCATTGAAACGCCTTGCATGTTCGCCAACCGGTGTTTTATCAGCTCGAATAACAATTTTACGATCGTCAGATTACATTCGATCAAGCGATGTTTTGAAAACCTGAACCAATTCGTTGTGCTCATGAACATATTTTGCAAATCGAAAATAATTTGTCTCCGCATGTTGGTAATAATGGCAAACTGACGATCAGCTTCGTCTTCCGCGTTCCCGATAAAATATAATTGCAAAAATTGGTGGTCTGCGTTGTCGAAAGGAGCCACCTTGAATCTGAATAAAATATATTATAGAATAAGAACAAAAGTACAATTTGCATAAACAAAACTCTTTAATTACCTTGAACGTTGGCATGAAGTTCTCTCTTATAATATTTGTGACGCCAAAAGATGTCATTTGAAAACTCGAATTATACTTAATATATACGGTTACAATATACGGTTCAAAAAATGATTAGACTCAGGAGTCAATCCATTAAGTAATGTGCTCAAAGGTTGTGGTGGGCTGCCTAATTCCCCAATTTTCCCTCCCCCCCCCCCCCCCCCCCTCCCCCCTCCTTCCCCTTTTTATTGTCATGGCCACGCCGGCCGCCGCCCGTCCTATTTTGCACTAATATTATTTTTTTATTAGAATACTCTACGATCCCACCCCTCTCCCCCCACCCTCTTATACTATAATAAAATAAAATAATCACTTAAATGACCATCGCGTTGTAGTACCTTACGCTCATTGATACTTTCTTTCTTACGCTCTTGCATTAAATTTGTAATTGAATTCACTAGTACTCAACTGAACCCCCTCGACTTACGGATTATTCTTGGATTACAGCAATTTTCTTCGTATCGAGTATAATTAGCTCACTGGAGATAGACACACCCCCATCCTTGAACAACTATATTGAGGAAAACGCTCCTCGATCAAACATTTTGCCGCCCAACGTGGGGCACGTGTGTTAATTCTGTGAATAATTAAATTATTCGCATTTATGTATATTCCATAAAACAGTTTCGTTGGTACATAATTTGCAAGTGCAACAACTACACTTTCGTTTCGTCTCGCAGTTGGCATCGAAATTGCTGAAAATCATATCAGAAGCTAACTGATCGATCGCGTGTTCATTAACCTATCACTGTGCTCTCGCCATTCTCACTTAATTCTATCATTCGCTTATCACCCACATCGCATTTAACGGCGGTTGCGCACTCGTTTCGTTTGCATTGCTGCTACCTGCTTTGGTCCAACGGTCAACATTTTTATCTATCTCTTCGAATTTCCCCGCTTCACTTTCGCTTTCGTTGCCATCGTTGGAATTTTTGCTCACTCTCTGGACTGGAATTGCGCTCAACCCTTGTTTTTTTGCCGCCGTCGCTCACTTCTGAATTTGTTCTCTTGCTGCTGCTGCTGAATTGGAGCCTTCTTGCAGTTGTTGCGTGCATTGCATTTGGAATCTCTAGTTATGTGTGCCTGTAATTTACACTACACAACAAAATGACGACGCTTGAAGATTTGAAACGCCGGAACAATATAAAGCGCAATATTTCTCGTATCAAATCCGTGGTGGAAGGCAAATCGGAAAACACAATTTGTAATGAAATGTATTTCAAGAAAATACTAAACGTTCAATCTGACATCGAGGATCTTAGTTCGAACGATGAAGGACGTGCGGACTTGGAAGATACCTATATAGCAATAAAGCTATCCATAAAGGAAAAACTAGGAGGAGATCTGAACGCTAGCATATTGACGCCGCATCACCACCCGCCGCCAGTGCGCTCATCGTTTCCGAGGTTTTCGCTGCCTACGTTTGACGGCACTAATGCGAATTAAAAGAATTTCATAAATTCGTTGAATCAACTTATTGTGCGTAAGTCTGGACTGTCTAACATAGAAAGGTTTAATTATTTGCTGACCTGCCTAAAGGGGCCGGCGTTAGACACAGTTCAGGCCTTCCAGGTTACCAGCGAAAGCTATCCGAAGGCTCTAGAAAAACTCAAAGAACTTTATGATAATTATAATCTTATTTTTCTAGAAGGAAACGAGTCATTGTTTCCACAGGTTGGGAAAGGGCTAACAGTTAGCAGCTTCGCAGTTTAGTGGATAAAGCCTCAGCTATCTTCAGCTCTTTGGAATCCATCGGCAAACCTGAGAATATTGCTCAAGCTATGCTCATATATATCGTTATGGAGAAGTGTGATCAGCCAACTCGGATTAAGTGGAAGGAATCGCTGGACTCTGCCGACCTGGCTAAAATGCACACAGCTGTTGGAACGCCACTGTCAGTTTCTCCATTCATCTGGAACCTCGGCTGGTACTTCATCGGAACGAAAGGCTAAAACCAATAAGTCTAATTTGAATGAAGATTAAAATCACCATACAACCTCATCGTTTTCCTTTACTAATTCACCTTGTACACATTGTTGTAGTTCTGGTCATAAAATTACGAACTATTCGCAGTTCAAGGCTATGAACAGCAATGAACGGTTCGATAATGTGAAACGCCTTGGTCTCTGCATCATTTGTCTTGGAAACGGCCATAGAGTGGCACAATGCTCATCGACTCATCGTTGCCGTACCTGTAATCGGACTCATCATTAAACCTTGCATCACTCTCAGCCGCAACAAACACCACAATCGTCAGCAGGACAAACCTCAACTTCAGCACAAGAAACACAATCATCGCTACCCTCCTGGCCACCTACTGCTAGTCAGTCTCATAAAGCAGCGTCTCATTCGCACATGGAAGTAGTAGCAGAGGATCAGATGTCGCTGTTAGCGACAGCGATGGTATTGGTCAAGGATGCCTCATGTGAATATGTGATTCATGTGATTCGTGTTCTCAGGTTAATTTTGTAACCGAGAACTTCGCTCAAAAACTTCGCCTTCGTCGTGAAAACACCACATCGGAATCCGCAGTATCGGAGAGTCCCTTACTAACATTAAGGCTCGTACGACAACTTCTATTGAGTCGCGCACATCTGGCCATCAGCTAACTCTCTTGTTCCGAATAACCTCTTACATTGCCTACCAGCCAGATAGTGAGATCGACATATCTAATGGGAACCTACCTGCCAATAATCCACTGGCAGATGAATCGTTCTTTAGGTCTTAGCGCATTGATTTGTTATTGGGAACCGAAGCCTTCTATGGAGCTCTTGCTGTTGGTAGGAATATGAAAGTCTTGGTCACATGTCCATAGTACCGAAGCCAAACTTGGAGGAAACACATTATTATATTCCTCACCATTTCGTTCTCAAGCCAAGCAGCACCTCGACGAAGCTCAGAGTCCTATTTGGCGCTTCTTGCCATACAATATCGCAGAAGTCACTTAACGATCTTCTTTTAGTCGGTCTGCCCATTCATGATGAGTTGTACCTGCAATTGCTACGATTCCGCATGCATAGGTTCGGCATCACTGCTGACGTCACTAAGATGTATAGACAGGTGCATGTGGGGGAGAAGGATAGAAAATTCCAGTATATTTTGTGGCGAACGTCCCCAAATGCCGAGCTTCAAACCTATCAACTCAATACCGTAACATATGGGACTGCGTCCACCCCATATCTCGCAACTCGTAGTTGTATCACTTGGCGGATGATTGTAATTATAAGTGGCCCTTAGGAGCTTCGGCTGTTAAAAAGGCGTTTTATGTTGATGATCTTCTGGGAGGGGCTAAAATAGAAACTCTTCTCAAATTCTTGTATTTAGCTTTACCTTCACTCCCAAGTAAATCTTTGCTACCGCCACAAAACGAACAATCTTATCCACTGCATCATCGTTATTCGATCCAGTCGGTCTGCTGTCGCCTCTAGTCATCGTCGCTAAGATTATTCTTCAGGAGTTGTGGCTGTTAAAACTGGATTGGGACGCAGACTCTAAGCAATGCATGGAGCAACTGTTTCGAGTCATTGAATTCTCTCTCGTCACTATCGGTACCGCGGTTTTGTTTGCAGCCCGACGACAGGACTATTCAACTGCATGGATTTTGCGACGCCTCGATTCGGGCATACGGCTGCTGTATTTATGTGCGCACTGAGAATTCGCTAGGACAGGTTGCAGTGAAATTGTTCACGTCTAAGTCGAGAGTAGCACCAGTGAAGAAACAGTCTCTTCCGAAGCTCGAAGCACATTTGCTGTCTCAGCTTTTCTAAAAAATCAAGGATATATTCTCTGAACACAACATCACGTCATATTTTTGGAGCGACTCACAGCTCGTATTGCATTGGCTGCAACAACACTCAATCACTTTATCGACCTTTGTTGGGAATAAGGTTTCGGACATTCAGGAGATGACGTCTGGTGGGAAGTGGCGGTACGTACCAACAGATCAAAATCCAGCTTCTGTCGCGAGGCTGCAACGTTAGCGAGCTTATCAAATCAACATGGTTTTCTAGTCCCTTATTTCCGCTGGAAGATTCGTTGAAATGGCCCACCAGCAGTAAACAGCTTGTCATTGACATTGACGTGGTCAACTCGGAGAAGCGGAAAAGTATGTTCACCGCGGTACAGGCGAAAAATTATATCCTCGAGATAGTCGATAGTGTCATCTGGAATAGTCATAGCCTTCGTCTCATTGCCTGGATGGTAAGGTTCATAAGGAGATGTCGGAAGCAATCGACGCCTACCACATCCTCACCGACACAAGATGAGCTTCGTTTTGCTTCGCACTGCCTTAGTTGGAACATTCAACAAACTCATTTCACAGAAGATATTCGTTTACTTCAGAGGCAAAGACCATTGAAGAGTAGCTTGAAGTTTCTTACTCCCTTTTTAGAACTCTTAAATGGATTCGAGCTCGTCAAGGTTGGTGGACGATTGGAATATTCAGACCTACCAGCAACATCCGTTGCTGCTGCCTAGCCAGTCTAAACTTGTTTGGAATTATATTCGTCACTTTCATATTCGCAACTATCACGCTGGACCTAAGGCTTAGTCGCTCTCATTCGTTTGGAATACTGGATCGTTAACGCCAAAGACTTGGCACGTCGAATTGTCCGCTCCTGTGTACACTGTGTTCGCTACAGACCAAAGCTGCTACACCAACTTATGGGCTCATTACCACCGTCTCGACTCTCTCCTTCCCGACCGTTTGAACGCTGTGGAGTGGATTTTTGTGGACCCATTAATACCTATCTACGGATTAACCAAGGCCGTTCACATTGAAGTAGTTTCGGACTTATCAACGAAGGCGTTCTTGAATGCATTGAAGCGGATGGGATGTCGTCGCAAGTTGCCGGCAGACATTTTCTACGATAATGCCACTAATTTTGTCGGGGCATCAAATCAACTCTTGAATCGAACATTGGCAAACACAAGGTTTACGTTTGAAGAACTGAGCACCGTAGTAGTGGAGATAGAAGCGATCCTTAACTCGCGCCCGATATCGCCAAACTCGTCAGACCCGAACGACTTCAACGCTCTTGGTCACCTCTTGGTTGGATCATTGTTTGCTGACATATTGAGAAAAGATAACGAGGATGGATGTGCGGACGTTCTACGCTTACTATTTACGAAGCTGTAAAACTGTTTAGGGTCCTGTGAAAATCGTATCCTGCATCGAGATAGGTAGTTTTTATAGCATTGAGCGTTAAGAACGGAGAAATTTGACCGAGCTATTACATAGTGAGAAAGAGAAGAGGGAGAACCAACTTCTCGAATTTTTTATAAAGTCTTGATTTTAAATTTTTTAGACTGGATAACTCTTTGGTAAACCAAGGAGGCTTTTCCGATCTAACCGGACAAGAAAGTGGGACACAAGAATCAAAAAATATGTCAAGTACATTGTAAAAAATGTTTGTGCCTTTCACAACGTCAGTGCACAAGTACAGAGCGGACCAATCAAAATCCCTAATAAGGTTATTAAGCTTCGTAAACTCGGCTTTACGAAAGCAGCGAACACGTTCAGATAGCCTACCCATTCGATCCAATTCAGTAGGGCCAATATCGACTGACACTTCGAATGTAGGATGGTAGGAGTCTTCAGGTATACTGAGCGGAAGGGCTCGGGTTAACAACGCTATGGTCAGATCCGAGACAAAGCACAGATCAAGCAATCGACCCAAGGAATTTTTCACATGGTTGACTTGAGACAGGGATAGATCTAGCAAGCCGTCGATAAAGTCATGTCGTGACATGGGCACAAGGTTATTAGACTCGTTTACCGAAGGCCAAACAGTACCTGGCAAATTGAAATCACCAAGAACTATTATATGGTCTTTATCTGATAGCGAGGAAGAAACAGTTTTTAAAGCGGACAGGTGATGCTCGTATATTAAGTTATCCGAGGAAGGTGGAATATACGAGCAAGTAATGAAGATGGAAAAGCCTGGGAGAATCAGTTTTACGCACAGGAATTCCAGGTCTTGTTGAACCTGGACCATGAAATGTTCCGACGTGAAGTTTGAGTCCACTGCAATAAGGACCCCACCTCCCCGTCGAGACAAACGGTCATTTCTAAAAATTGTGTACCGACCTGCCAAAACTTCGGAACTAAGGATGTCCGGCTTTAACCAGGTCTCGGTGAACACAATAACGTGGGATGAGAATGCGAGACTCTCAAGGAAAAGAGTGCTGAGCTTACTACGCAAGCCTCTAGCATTCTGGTAGGTAACTAAAAGAGAGGAAGTTAGTTTTTGGATGGGTGGAAGTAGAGGTGGAAGATGAGGATGGAGATGGAGCACTGGTCTGAATGCTAGGAAGAGTAATGGGGGGCCTATTCTTTTTCTTAGCCTTAAACTCTTTAACCACCAAATGCTCTGGCCAAAACTTGGCGGAACAAATGGTTTCAAATTGAGTTGGGGAGACGCTTATCTTGAAGGAAGATATCTCCCTGGCGTAAGAAAAGTTAAATTTTTCCACCTTTAAGCCGACGGCTTTTATTTTGCTTTGTATAAAAGCGGTCACATCATTGGATGTGAGGTCAGGGGCTAGCCGCGAGACAAAAACTTGTCGCTTTGGTGGGACTCCAACCAGTGGTTTTGGCACCATAAGCCTAGTACCTATGATGCCAGTATCCGGTGGTCCTGGATATCTATTAGCTGGTGGGAGCGAAACTGATGGGATAATTAAGGAGTTGGGTGCGAACTCCACAGACACGGACGCTACAGACATGCCTGCATACTCTCCGAAGTGACGCGTTCGGCTCCTGAATCTAGCGTAATCAACTGCCGCACTAAGGGAGTGGTCGGAGTAAGTTTTTCAGATGCCGGCGGACATGAGGCAGTCGGCACTTGCAAATCCCGCGGAGTAGACTTAATGCGCCTCGGAGACTCAGCCAGCAGCTTTAAACTGCTGAACTGAGTGTCCATGGCCAAGAGCCGATCATATTGCCGTTTAAAGCCTACGATCAGCTCTTTGAAGCCACTCCGCGTCTGCCTCATGAACGAACGCATGTCGTTTTCCACAGCACGGCATTCCTCACAACTATAATGCAGGCCGTTTTTTTTGTGAAATGGCGTCTCCTACACGGCCCGAGACCCCTACACATTTTGCGTGCACTACGCTTTCGCAAAGCCAGCAGGGGATATTGGGCTGGTCATGGGTGATCTGCTTCTTGGAGGTTTTTTTGGCACAGACAACAGAATATTCCATATTTATGTCTTTTATTTTTTTTACTTCGGAAAAAAAGTTCAAAACAAATAGCAATCAGACCACTGTGCAGAGCAAATGCTTAGAGCAATGCTTAAAGCGAAATCGGTAAAAGATGAGAGAGGAGAGTGGTTGCAGCAACAGCTTATAAGTGAGAGCGTTACTGCACAAAAAGTTACAAGAGCGAGAGCGAAAGAACAGTTATTTAGAGATAGGTGATAGAGAGAGTGATAGACGGCAATAAATACGACAAAGAGCGGATAAATGTAATGAGAGGGCGTACTTACGAAAAGCAACAACACAAACACACGAATAACCGACGCACAAAATTAATTAAATAAGTTGTGTTTTTACACAATTATTAGGCATGCACCCGCGGTAAAAGTTGATTTTAGTGTAAGTTAGTTAGAAAGTTAAATTATAGATCAAAAACACCGGCTGTTTAAGTTCAACAAAAGGAAAATGCGGAGCGCAAAATAAAGACACGTCTGGTCACTACGAAAGAGAACGAACGAACCCTATCTTACTTAATACCTGTATTTCATGTTAATTCGCTTCTGTCTAGGAAAGAAGTAATATTATGTTATGGTTCCGCTAAAGAGCCTGCCGTTAGGCACGATTTAAGAGGGTGTGGACACGGACACACAGACCGACAGAAAAACACCTGTGCGTTGTGGGCTGCTGCCCGCATATGCTCCATTCGCAACAGAGTATAAGAGAACAAGATTTAATAGCCTTTCCCACACAGCACATCTATGAGGAACGGAGGGAAATTTTGACAAATGTGAAACTCCGATTCCCACTGGCACAATCCACCATCCATGGTAAACAGCTGATAACAACTTTGTGCTTTTGATTGTGAATTTATAATAATTTAATATGGACTATTTGACAATTGTTTTAGCCGTGGTTCAACAACAAAACATGTTGCAAAAATTGTTAGTGGCGTTGGACAGAAAGCAAAGCAATATAGATGAATTCGAGGAGGAAGAGTTCATTGCAATGCTGAATTTGTTTAATACAAAAATGTCAAGAAGGGTGTGGATGGTTGTAAGTAATAATTGTAATCCAATCTTAAATTGTATGTACATCTAATCTTATGTGTTTTAGAAGCGGTATGGGACTTTTTGGGAGAAGGATGTTCTGGGTAAACGCTCGACATTTTCTTCATATTAAAATAGTTTCAACGGCTGTTTAAAACTTTTAATGATATGTACGTATGAAATGGTTAGCTATGCAAAAACCATGTTCGATGGGGAAAGTTTTAAAGACTGCGGAAATTAAAGACGATTAGTTAAACAAAAAATATTTTACTGTTTTTTTTATTATTTTATTTTAAACTTTGTTTCTTTCGTTTCTCGGTAAAATATTTTGGATATATGTTTTTTAATATATATTAAGATTACAATTGTAGACAATCCAAAAGCCACCAAGGGAAAAACGTTGTCAGCATTCGCATAATTTTTAAGACGATCAAAGAATAATGAGCTTCTGAAAAAAAAGAACAGTTAAAATTTTTTGTTCGGTCAAACTATTAATGTCATAAAATGTTCAATTGTATGTT
>JAECWT010000068.1:0-23870 GCA_018150885.1 Drosophila tristis
TAGCCAGTAGAGGCGTAGCTTTACCAGAACTGGTGGGTAGCCAACTCTGGTTGCATGGACCAGCGTGGTTGCAATCTCCACGTGATCAATGGCCAGCCCAAGCCGCCGAAAATCCAATTCATACCCTAGAGCATCGGGCCGTGAAGGTCCATCTCGTTTCCAGACCACCCGAAGATTTCCTGGAGCGATTCTCCCAGTTTGAGAAGGCTCTTCGAGTGCGGGCATATGTTCTACGTTTTATTCAGTGTTGCCGGAAGGTAACACCCGCATTTAGGGACCACCTCACTAGTGGGGAAATTAACGAAGCGGAGCGAACTCTTATCCTAGAGGCTCAGCGCCGGGACTTCCCCCAAGAATCTCACTGCCTGAGTGGTAAACGTCCCGTGCCAAGCTCAAGCTCTATTTTGAATCTGAACCCCTTTCTAGACCGACATGGGATCAGGAGAGCCTGTGGCCGGATCACAGCTTTACAAGTTCTGAAGTATGACGAGCGCCATTCAATCATCCTGTCCTATAGTTGTCGCCTGTCTCGCCTGCTCGTGCCGGGAGAGCGTGCCTGATCACCAAGGGTTATGTGTTTTCTAGAACTTTCTAGCAGCTTTCGCTCGCTTCGTCGGTAGACGAGGTTGTCCGCAGCGTATCCACTCCGACAATGGAAAAACTTTCGTGGGAGCAGCACTCGGGACTTTCTCGGGACTTTCTAGAGGCGTTCCAGGATTCGGTGACTGAGGCATATAGCCATCAACGGGTTGCATGGCATTTCATCCCGCCAGGAGCTCCACATATGGGGGGCCTGTGGGAAGCCGGCGTAAAGAGTTTTAAAACGCTCTTCTACAAAGCCACGTCCACCCAAAACTATACCTTGGAGGAGCTCTCGACGCTGCTCGCTAAGATTGAAGCATGCCTAAATTCCAGGCCACTCTCACCTATGTCCGAAAGTCCGACGAAGCTGTTGGCCCTCACTCCAGGGCACTTTCTTATCGGAGGACCGTTAATGGCGACCGCAGAGCCCGAAATAAAGGAGAACCTCCAGTTGATCATTAATCGGTGGCAGCATTTGAAGGCCCTCAACCAGCAGTTCTGCCAGAGGTGGAAGGATGAATACCTCAAGGAACTCCACAAGCGCAACAAGTGGCAGACGGAAATGCCAAATCTTCAGATCGGCAATATGGTTATCGTGAAAGAAGATAACCTGCCCTCTAACGACTGGTGACTCGGAAGAGTACAGTCCGTGTATCCCGGCGCCGACAACAGGGTTCGGGTGGTAGACATTCTTACTGCCCGCGGTGTGCTCAAACGCCAGGTCGCAAAAGTCGTTCTCCTCCCGGGGGAACTCCCTCGTCCCGGAATAATAATAACGGAAGGCATCCTGTGCCTAGCCCGTTTAATAATGCCTCTCCCTGTCTACTATTCCATCCAAGTTCTTTTCGCCTCCAAACCGCCCTCGTTTGTTCGTCCAACAGTACTTAGAGAAGTGCCTGTCACCTGTTCCTAGCACGTTACTAATGCTTCTCCGAGCTTCCTACCGCTGCCGAGTCTGCTCCGGAAGCCATCCGCTACGGGACTGCCGTAGCTTTCTCAGGCTGAGCGTGGCGAAGAGGCTCCGAGCCGTGCTGGTGAACAAATTCTGCCGGAACTGCTTGGCTCATCAGCACTCTGGCTAGGATTGCCGAAGTGGTGGCCGGTGCAAGGTGTGCCACAAGGACCATCACACGCTGCTCCACATGCGACCGTCCCAGCGTCCAGCCCGCTCGGAGTCGCCAGCTCCGTCTCCAGCTCCGATGTCCCGAGCCGATCGCCGCCCCCGTTCTCCGGAAAGACGCCTCAAGACGGGGCCCTCCCGGCGGCCAGCCCGCTCAAAGTAGTCGGCCGCGACTCCAGGTCCGTCTCCAGCTCCGGTGTCCCGAGCCGATCGCCGCCAACGGGTTCCCGCAAGACGCCCAAAGACGGGGTCCTCTTAGCGTCCAGCCCGTTCGGAGTCGTCAGCCGCGACTCCAGGTCCGTCTCCAGCTCCGGTGTCCCGAGCCGATTGCCGACCCATCGTGGGTCATCCGGCTCCATCGGTCGATACGCTGTTGCAGCACCGAAGCACAAACTGCCTCCCGACGGCCCGGGTGGTCTTGGACACGGGAACAAAAACCCACGAGACAACGGCGCTCATCGACCCATGCACGCCGGTGAGCTGCATTGATACTTCCTTGACCGCCGACTTCAAGTTGCCCAGCACGCGCATCGGAGCGGAGAAGGTTGCCACCGCCAACATCCGCGCCAGGACCGGCGATGTCCAATTGGACGTGGTCCTCAAACTGGCGCCCCACTTACGCGTCCGCACGCCGCTGCGACCCTTGAGCGAGGCGACTCGGGTCAGGTTCAACGACCTTAGCCTTGCCAATGAGCAATTCCATCGCCCGGCCACCATCTCTCTAGTATTGGGAGCAGATGTTTATCAGAAGGTGATCCAACCCGTGGTCCTTGCTCGAGGAGACGGCCTTCCAGTGGCCCAAAGTACTGTTTTCGGATGGATTGCAGGATGTTGCAGTCCTGCAAGGGAGTGGGAGGATGTTTAGGATGTTAACAGCGTTGTAACAGCTCTGTAGCTCGCGCGCTCTCCCATGCCCTTCGCACTCGAGCGGAGTGGACGCGATCCACTCGGCGCTCCATCACGGGCGCTAGCCGTAGGCCGAGCTGGAGAGAACAGTCTCTCGAGACCTACGCGCTTTATCACAACCGTCTCATCAACCCTCAACTTTATACCAGCAAATACACGCCAATTTTATTTGACGCCCTCGACTATTATTTATTGGGAATCCGGGCTGTGGGAACCGCCAACATCCACCCTCCTACAAAACAAAGGTATATAGACCGAACGTTCTGAAGATCAATAATTGACTAATCGCAGGGCAAAATGGGCCGACTGCCCGTTCCCTATGCATAAAGAGAGCGTGAGAGCATTATGGCATAGTTAGGCTCGGCTTCTGAGCCGAGTAGAGCAAGAGAGCTGCTTAAACGCAGCAGGTGCAGCAGCAACACGAAGGCAGCGGGAGACAGCTGCCAGAACAGCCGCTGCCGGGCGTAGGCATATGCGTTATGCTGCTTGACCCGACACAATTGTTTTTTATTTTTTTATTTTATGATATAAAATAATTGAATTTTCAAAGCTGTACTTTTATAATTTCAAATCAAAACGAGAAGGAACGTGTGAGTCGCTTCTGGGGACGCGACTCTATTTATACCCTACCCAGTCATTTACATTTTGTTTAGTCAGTATTTACATTTTTGGAGCATGATATTTTATCGAATTTTAGAATTAAAAAAAAATTGTACCATTAATACATCTTTTGCTACATCTCGTGTAGTTCTAGGGCATTACTAACAATGTATGTATGTTTACATCTAACATGTAGATTCTAAATGTACCATTAATATTCTACATCTCCTCCGCTAGGGAGTTGCTCGCGAACTGAACGCGGCAGATTCGAGCAAGCGAGGGAGAGTATGAGTCATTCTTGCAACATTAAAATTAGTTTTATGAACGCTTTGAATAAAATAAATGTACACATCTAGTAGAAAATTTTCCAGAGTCTTTAGCGAATCTAATTTGGACGATAATTTTAGCTTAGGAGATATGAGCAGAGATAACATCCTTGTATTTTTCTATATTGTATTTATTTCCCGCCCCAGCCACTTTGCTAATCCTTTTTGTTGCCCTGGACCTAGTTCGCATCATCAGATCGTTCATACTTTGCTCGGCGTATATCCTTCGGTTGACTCCTGACGTGGATAGAGCAAGATGTAGACGAAATGTCCGCAAAACCAAAAAGAGATGCAAAGGTTATTTTTTGTCTTTTTTAAAGAATGAAGAAATACCGCCACCAGCACAATCACTTCAACCTCAGGTTCATTTCATCACCTTTTTAATTTTGGCAGAATATTTTACAGTTGAACGCTTTGTTAATAAAATAAAGCTGATACATCAACCCTCTTGTAGACAATATTCCAGACCTTTAGCGAATAACTAGCAAATTCCTTGCAAGACAATTTTAGTTTAGGAGACGTTATGAGCAGAGATTGTAACAAACTATAAACATAAAACACATACTTAATATTTTTCAGCACTATCACGCTTCAGACAAGATTTAATTCAACGACAAAAACCCACTAAATATATTGCAACCATTCTTCATATATGAAAAAGGAAAAAAAAAGGTCAGCTCAGGTCGTTAAGACAAAAAATGTCTATGTGAACTGTACAAATTAATAATACAATTGTCAAATTATTTCATTCAATCTAGCTGAAGGCCATAGCAGGCATTGCTAGTTTAACATCACTGTCCGCTAAAACTTTCACAAAGGGAGATGCAAATTATTCATTTTTTGTTTTTGAAACAATATATGCCGTTCCACCAGCACAATCACTTCATCCTCAGAGTACATTTATTTCCTATTTTTTAATTGTCAAATGCAACCATAAATATATTACAGTTGGCCCTGAATTTACGAAAATAAACACAGACGGAAAATGGTAAAATCAACAACCCTGATATTTTAGCTATATTCACAAAAACCCTCGACTGGGAATAACTAGCAAATTCCTTGCAACAATTTTCGGCGGTGCTGGAGACAGGCCTTTATGCAATTGTAACAACACTATAAACATAAAACACATACTTAATATTTGTCCAGCACTATCAAACGCTTTTCAGACATAGAAATATTCAACGTTCAAAAACCCTAGAATATAATAGCAACATTTACAAGAAGAAAAAGGAAAAAAAACTGACCCAGTCTGTTTTAAAAAAAAAAATATGTCTATTCCAATGTACAATTTACTTCCTCGTCAATGTTGACCCACATTATGTCCATGAAAGTTAGATTATGCAAGAATATATATTGGTGCTGAATCAAATTCACAACCATTGCAATAATATTAATATTCTTTTAAATTATAAAAGAAGACATTTTCCGCCGCACCAAATTGTGTGCACAGCTATTTCTCATGGATGGTGGATGGTGGATGGTGTCAATGTGAATCGGTGTTTCACATCTTTCAAAATTCCCACCGTTCCCCCAGGATGGACTCAGTGTGCAGAGAGTATAATAGCCTATTCCCACACAGCACATATATGAGGAACGGTGGGAATATTTGACAGATGTGAAACTCCGATTCCCACTGGCACCATCCACCATCCATGAAAAATAGCTGTGCACACAATTTGCTGCGGCGGACAATTTCTTCTTTTATAATTTATATGAATATTAATAATATTGCAATGGTTGTGAATTTGATTCAGCACCAAAATATATTCTTGCATAATCTAATCATGTTGCTGGACATGGATGATGATAATAATGTGGTCAACATTAACGAGGAGAATTTATTGGAATGGATATCTGATTTGAAAACACTGAAGCGTGGTCATTTGTGACTGCTTCTACTAAATTCAATCAATGTTTTATATACAATTATATATTCTATGATTTTTGAAAAGCGGTTTGGAGTGAAGATATACCGGAAAACGAGGCGTTTTTTAAGGAAAGTTTTTTATAGCATATGGCTATGTCATTGTATACTTTGGGTTCTTTTTCTGAGTACAGAACAGTCGGAAAGCTGTTAGCAAACAGCGTGTGCAATATACTGCATGAGATTTGCAGAGCATTCATAAAAGAATTCCCAGTCCACAAACTGAGTTTTTCTGCCTGAGACAATTCTGACATATCAGATGTTTTGTTGTTGTTTTTACGATTTTCCTGTCTGTCATTGTTTACATTTTCGTAGTGAATTCCGATTTTTTTGTTGTGAATGTCATATTTTTATGGTTGCATTTGACAATTATCGAAAAAATACCGCACAGAAACGTGCGAATTAGGAACATCCCAGATGGATGGTGGGATAACTGGGAAATTTTCGGAACGGCAAAACCTTACGGACCATCCCCGAAATGGATGGTGGATGGTGGCCTGTGGGAATAGGCTATTATGTATCAATAAGAACCAAACCATTTTCTGTTAAACTTATGGAATAAGTTCTGTATTTTGATCTCATTGAATTATTTTTTTTTTCTTTTACGAATAAAGTTTTTTATTTTGTTATAAAACGAACCAAATATTTTCAATTAAATCAATTTAGTTTAAAAAAAATTTAATTTACAGCAAAAAAAATAGAAACCCATTTTTTTTTGCTGTACATTAAATTAAAATTTTCTACATTCTAGAGTTACAATTGATCGAATTAGCACAATCCATATTAATATATATCGAAGAAGAAAAAACTTCTAGACTTTGACGAAATAAAGAGATGAAAGGAGAGCAGCTCGGGGCAGATGCTAAGCTAAGAACGAACGTCATATAGAACGCGAGAGAGACCAGCTTAGATGCTGCAAATGCAACAACAAAGCGAAGAAGGCGAGATAGAAATGAAAGAGCGGCCACTGCCGTGCACAGACATAGGCTATTGTACAGTAGACAGTGCAAATAATAAACAATGAGGATGATGTACGTTAGGCTGCTCCACTAATTATTATCTAAAGAGTTGGGTCGGCAGAATTGAGAGTTTCCACTAAACTTGAGAATGTTATGTTATGGTTTATAGTTGTGATGATCTGACAAGTGAAATTACTTTGGGAAGTAGTTAAGTAGCGTGACAAATTTTTCGATTTTACAAAAATAGTTTATGGTGGGACATGCTGTAGTATGCACACATAGCCAATACCCACTGTACCAAGTGTACTTAAGGGGAACACACTGTAACACTTTGTTGCAGTGTTTATGTAATTACAAAGTCCCAGACATAACTTGAGCTATCGTATTACGATCGCCCAAGAATGTCTCGAGCGACATAAGTCAGCATATTCTCACAGCTTGACGATACATAAAGTACACGCGCATCCGATTCCCCTCGCGCCCCCCGCTATCAGCAGCGCTAGGCATATATATAACGAATATATAAATGCAGCCGCTCCGCTGCCGGCGTTCCTGGCAGCGCAGCTGCGCGGCTTTAGCTTAAGCTAAAATTAGAAGAATACCTAAAAATCATTGAATAAAGATATATCAAGTAAGACGGACGACTTCGGGCTCAATCTCTTGGAACCTATTTTTACATGGCGACCGTGACAGTGAAAAAAAAAAAAACTAACTAACTAAAATAAAACAAGTGCAAGTGTTAAAGTGGCTGTCCAAGTTGGAATAGAATATAATATTTCAAAGACTGTGAAAATGAGCATTGAACGTGTCTTTGGAGAACAACGGACCACCGAGAAAATAAATTAAATAACGGTGCTGAAATGTTAAATTTTTTTAATCGAACGAAGTAAAGTTGATCGTTACGTTACGTTACATGCAAGCTGTTATACAAGGATAGGACACCAAACAGATATATAAACAGATGCAGTTAGAATGGTTGAAAATTCGTGACATTTTGTAAAGAAACTATTAAATGTGTTTGCCTTGAAAAAAAAAAAAATCCAACAACAACAACCAAAAATAAAAGAAGATAAAGACCTGAAAAGGCACCGACAACGCTACATAGAGCGTATTTTAATGACCTGTGCGATGACCGGCACCGCCTGAGCCCATAGGCCCCGGACAACAGCAGCGGCAAGCATTACGCGTGAGAGGCCTCTCGCCCCTTACGCCATCGGTGGAAAAACTGGAGACGGATCTCCTCAACGCTGCTCCCATCGAGCAAAGGGACAAGCCAAGCCTACAGGAGGCTCTGGAGGCTTGTCCAACCGATGGACCACGCCCACTCACAATAGCTGAGTACCGGTCACGGCAGCAGCAGCAACAGCAGCCCAAACAGAAAAAAAAAAAGCGGGGAGGGAGAAAAGCAAAACTCCTCCGCCAGCGGCGATTGGCCAAGGAAATGGTGCGCGCCGCAACGGGAGAAGACGAAAAAAAAAAACCACATGCAGGAATTAGCAAAAATTAACGCGGAACTTCGCACATGTGCGGAGAAACGTAAATAAGGCTGCATTAATGCAAATGCCTTAATTTACCATTAATATAAAATAATTTTAAAAACCACAAGTAGATGCGTGAAAACGCTGCTTGTAAAAACTAACCAATTTTTTTTAACGAAAGGCTTTAACTAACAACATATGGCTGATATTGAAATTATATCGAGCAAACAAATGTAAATCAGCCATATGACTTGTCTATCCTAACATTTTCAAAAAAAAAATTTTTTTTTAAAAAGGCGAATACATATATACCCTTACTTTTCAAATTTCCTTATTTTTACATTTCCAAAATAAAATCCAATATTACATGGCAATCCATTACAATCCAATTTCAAATTAAATTTCAAACCCGATTAGCGGAAGTATACAAGCATGGGCTGGTTTGGTTCTGACGACAGTCAGACGAAAGACAATACGGCCAATGTGGTCAATAATGTAAAAATTATTGATCACACAGATGGTATACAAGCCTTGTTTGTATTACTTCTAATACTGACCATAGTCAGTACGCTACAATTTTTGCTAACATTATATGTTAGATAGGATCTAGAAATGAATAAGGAGAAAACAGATCATGATTACGAAAGAAGACCCATATTTGGGTATAGCAACTACATGGTAAAAGTAAAAGAATGGAATGGAAAGAAATTGCGAAAAAAATGGACGCATTTCGAAATTAATTTGATAAATCTTACAAATGCATCAACAGATCTCTATTGTTATAGTTATAAAAGCGGAAACACTAAAAAACCATATAGAAATATTAGGAAGGGAATACAATAATATAAGTTACCTTAGTAAATAGTTATGAAAATAAATTCACATCTGAGCACAATAGTAAATGTTTAAGGGTAATAAAATCCCTAAACACAAGATTGATTACTGTCAGCAATAGGCGCCATATTCAGATAAACGTGCCAGAAAGTCTAAATCAAGTGGCGGTGTTTAATCCCGACCAATTAAATGAACTAAACGAATCAATTCAACCAAGCGACGCTGAATCTGATAGTGACATTGAAACTCTGGAAGAAAGCGATCCAATCGAAACCAAACCGGAAATAATAACAATCTCTGAAATGGCACAAACAGTTGTAGAGTTTATCAAGCTAGCCACATCTCTGATAACAGAGGTTGACGGTAAGCCGGAAAATCTACAAAGTTTTCTAGATTCTTTGAATCTATTAGAAACCTTAAAAGGCACACATGAGCTAACAGCCATAAGCCTTATAAAAACAAAGCTAAAAGGCCATGCGAGAAATTTAATAAGTAATGAGCAGAAAATTGCTGCAATCATTACGCAACTATCAAATGCAGTAAAAGGAGAATCGGTAGAAGTTGTATCTGCTAAGCTTCTTAATCTGCAACAGAAAAACAAAACGGCTAACCAATACACCCAAGAGGTGGAAAAACTGGCAAAGGCCCTTGAAGGCGCCTATATCAGTGAAGGTCTAAGCCAATCACTTGCAAACAAATACAGCACTACAACAGCTGTAAAAGCTATGACCCAAAATTGCTCAATTGATAAGGTAAAACTTATCATGCAAGCAGGCACATTCACAAATATGAATGATGCCGTTTCCAAATTTGTCAATAGTTGCACGGAGATAACAGGTCAAAGTAACACTGTCCTGTATAGTCGACGAGGTGCAAACATCAATAATAGAGGAGGCCGAGGTTATAATCGTGGCAGAAATTACAACCACAACAATTAAAACCGAGGCGGTAACTGGTGCAGATATCTCACTTTTAAAACACAATTCACATAATTTAAAAATTCAAAAAGAAAAAATTATAAACATCCAATAAAATCTCAAGGAACAACTTCAATAGAACTTCAATCAACAAAATATATTATTCCACACGAATTTCATTTAGTAGATTCAGATTTTTCAATACCGTGTGATGGAATTGATTTTATTAAAAAAATTCAATTGTCAATTAGATTTCAAACCAAGTGAAGACTGGTTTATAATTAGACCTCAAAATTAAAATTATCCTATTTATGTTCCGATAACATATAGTGCTGGCAACAATACAGTTCTTCTGCCAGCCAGATCCCAAGTAATTCGAAAAATAGACATTAATACATTAAGTGATTATATATTCGTTCCTAATCAAGAAATACATAATGGAGTTTATGTTGCAAACACAATAGCAGCATCCAAACATGTATACATTCGCCTTCTAAACACAACTAATTTTGACCAATTGGTCAAAGTAAACAAACTCCAATATGAAAATTTAACAGATTACGACATTCATACAACTAATCCAAAAAAAAAAGAAGCGAACAAGTACTTTCAAAATTACAGAAAAATTTTCCAGAACAATTCAAAAGTCAACTAACAGAATTATGCACCAAGTATATTGATGTGTTCGGACTCGAAACCGAACCAATAGCGACAAATAATTTTTAGAAACAAACTTTAAGACTTAAAGATGATGAACCAATTTACATTAAAAACTACAGAAGCCCGCATAGCCACGTGGAAGAAATTCAAAAACAAGTAGGAAAATTAATAGACGACAAAATAGTCGAACCTTCCGTATCAGAGTATAATAGCCCCTTATTACTTGTACCAAAGAAAGCCCTTCCGGGCACAGAGCAAAGGAAATGGCGATTAGTAATTGACTATCGTCAAATAAATAAAAAACTCCTGTCAGATAAAGTGACTTTTCTCGGTCATAAATGCACAGATAAAGGAATCTTGCCTGATGACAAAAAATATGACGTCATCAAAAACTATCCAGTCCCGCATGACGCGGACAGCGCTAGAAGATTTGTTGCATTCAAAAATTTCGCCGACTATTCAAGGCACATAACTAGATTATGTAAAAAGAATGTTCCATTTATATGGACAGATGATTGCCAAAATGCATTTGTGCATTTAAAAGATCAACTTATCAAACCAACTCTGTTACAATACCCAGACTTCACAAAAGAATTTTGTATAATAACGGATGCAAGTAAGCAAGCGTGTGGAGCGGTTTTAACTCAAAACCATAAAGACCTCCAACTTCCTATTGCATACGCATCCAGATCATTTACCAAAGGCGAAAGTAACAAGAGTACAACTGAACAGGAATTAGCAGCAATTCATTCGGCAATTACTCATTTTCGACCATATATATATGGCAGACACTTTACAGTGAAAACAGATCACAAACCATTAACATATCTATTTTCAATGGTCAATCCTAGCGCAAAACTCACACGCATGCGGCTTGAATTAGAAGAATACGACTTTACAGTCGAGTATTTAAAGGGGAAAGATAACTATGTAGCAGATGCGTTATCAAGAAAAACCATCAAAGAATTAAAAAATTTGTCAGCAACAATATTAAAAGTCACTACAAGACAGACAAGTAGACAAAAATCCTGCGCAGGAAAAGAAAAAATAGAATTGCCTAGGCAATCTCTAGAAAAAGCTTCTAAGCCCAACGTATATGAAGTCATCAACAATGACGAAGTACGTAAAGTAGTGACCTTGCATGTAAATAATAAACTATGTTTTTTCAAACATGGAAAAAAAATTACAGCAAGATATGAGATTAGCGATTTGTATACTAATGGAACCCTTGACTTAGGTCAGTTCTTCCAAAGGCTTGAAATGCAAGTCGGTAAACAAAGAATCAGCCAACTCAAAGTGGCACCGTGGGAAAATATCTTTGAATTCATTTCAATAGATAATTTTTAAAATATGGGCAATAAAATATTGAGAACATTAAGAGTAGCGCTACTCAACCCGGTGACCCTAATAACAAATATTAAAGAAAAAGAAGCAATCTTGTCTACACTACATGATGATCCAATACAAGGAGGACACACAGGCATATCTAAAACGTTAGCAAAGATAAAAAGACATTACTACTGGAAAAACATGACAAGTCATATAACCAAGTACGTACGTAATTGTCCAAAATGCCAAGTATAAAAAATAGTTAAACATACTAAGACCCCTCTTACCATTACAGAGTCACCAATAAGTGTATTCGACCGAGTACTAGTCGACACGATTGGACCATTACCAAAATCTGACAATGGCAATGAATATGCAATCACCCTAGTATGTGATTTGTCAAAATACCTAGTAGCCATACCTATAGCTAACAAAAGCGCTAATACAGTTGCTAAAGCTATATTTGAATCATTTATTCTAAAGTACGGTCCTATGAAGACGTTCATAACGGATATGGGTACAGAATATAAGAATTCTATAATCAATGATTTGTGCAAATATCTAAAAATAGACAACATAACATCAACAGCACACCATCACCAGACTCTAGGAACGGTTGAGCGAAGCCACAGGACATTCAACGAATACATACGTTCATATATATCAGTAGATAAAACTGATTGGGACGTATGGCTTTAATACTTCGTATATTGTTACAACACTACATCATCAATGACACATAATTACTGTCCTTACGAACTAGTTTTTAGTAAAAAATCCAATTTACTACAACATTTTAATACCATAGATAGAATAGAACCTCTATACAATATAGAAGACTACGCTAAAGAATCTAAGTTTAGGCTAGAAACAGCATATAAAAGAGCCAGAACAATGCTGGAAAGCAAAAAGCAAAAAAGAAAATTAGAATACGATAAAAACATAAATGACTTCAAAGTATCAATAGAGACAAAAGTTCTTTTAAGAAACGAAGTAGGACACAAACTAGATAGTAGGTATGTAGGACCTTTGACAGTAGTTCAAATAGAAGATAACAACAACATAATAATAGAAAATAAAAATAAAAGACAAAAAGTTAATAAGGATAGACTAAAACTATTTAGGGAAACATGAAAAAACGAGAAGGAACGTGTGAGTCGCTTCTGGGGACGCGACTCTACTTATACCCGTACTCAGTCAGTATATAAATTTTTGAGATGATTTTTTAGAATTTTAGAATTAAAAAAAAAAATTTTACATTTTACATTATTTTGCTACATCTGTTATCTACAATGTATATTTTACATCTAACATGTAGATTATAGATGTACCATTTCTATTCTGCATCTCCACCGCTAGGGGTTGCTCACGCACTGAACGTGGCAGAGTGTGCGAGCGAGAAAGAGATATAGTAGCGTGTCTCTTGCAGGAGGAGGCGGGGGAACCAACAGAAAATTAATTTCTTCATTCTGGCTATAATTATTATCCGATCTGATTCATATTCAGCAATCTGGTAGATATGGTCATTCTTAACGATACTGCGTTTTTAGTTTTATCGTATCTTCAAAATTCTGCCTGCCACAGATTTTCGTCCTTTGTGCGGTCGGAAGGGGGCGGGGCGATTTTGAAATACACTTGTAGCAGTGTGATATCACATGAGTCTTGAAACCAAATTTGGTTGCCCTAACTCTTATAGTCTCTGAGATCCAGGCGCTCAACAAGACGGACAGACGGACGGACAGACGGACATGGCTATATCGACTCGGCTATTGATGCTGATCAAGAATATATATCTTTATGGGGTCGGAAACGTTTCCTTCTCTGCGTTGCACACATCCACTTTTACCACAAATCTAATATACCCCTTAACTCTTTTTTGAGTACGGGTATAAAAATGGCCTGATCAACCAAAGAAAATTTGTTATTATTGGCAAATAAATAAAAAAAAAAGAAAAAAAATATATTTTCATAAAACATATTTTAATACAAAATAATTAAAAAAAAAAAGGGAAAGAATAAGGTGAACAACTTTATTTGGAAATCTTTAATATATAATATATATGTATTTGCGCAAAGAAAATTTATTTTAAACTCCTATACTTAATACATATTATTATTACAACTCGATGACAATAATTTTTATAAATAATAACTTGTATAAAATAACTCCAATATATTACGTTATTTTTCAAAAGGAGGGAGATGTAGTATGCACACATAGCCAATACCCACTGTACCAAGTGTACTTAAGGGGAACACACTGTAACACTTTGTTGCAGTGTTTATGTAATTACAAAGTCCCAGACATAACTTGAGCTATCGTATTACGATCGCCCAAGAATGTCTCGAGCGACATAAGTGCAGCGTCAGCATATTCTCACAACTTGACGATACATAAAGTACACGCGCATCCGATTCCCCTCGCGCCCCCCGCTATCAGCAGCGCTAGGCATATATATAACGAATATATAAATGCAGCCGCTCCGCTGCCTGCGTTCCTGGCAGCGCAGCTGCGCGGCTTTAGCTTAAGCTAAAATTAGAAGAATACCTAAAAATCATTGAATAAAGATATATCAAGTAAGATGGACGTCTTCGGGCTCAATCTCTTGGAACCTATTTTTACAATGCTACTTTATAACTGTTCGAAGAAAGTACAATTGAATAAAGATTAACTTAGATTGTATGAAAACGCTAATAATTTATTTATATATAAACAGCTGTCAGTTTATGATGCAACTTTTTATCTTTATTCCTTATGCAATGAAACCATATCACGGCATATAAAAAAAGCAGAAACCAACGCTGCCGTATTTGCAATATCAGTGCAACCTTTTGCTAAACGTTCTTCGATGTGTGCGAGCTTTACAATCAATTCATTCATAATCGAAATCGGAAATTCCACTGTTTTTAAAAACAATATAAAAAATTAGAGCACACATATTTTTTCAACACTTACGTCTCATCACAATTAAATGCAACTCCGTAATTATGTCTTCCAGCGCTAGACCTCTAGCGCACTTGGCGACGACCACATCTGCGTGAATAAAAATATATTTTTATGTACATATATATGTTCAACTTGAATCTAAATATTGCTCACTTTGAAATGATGCCTCAAAGTTGTGCCCGGAAAGCAAGGCCTTCAATATGTTTTCAATATCTTGTCGTAAAGGATAGCCAACACACATGTACACATTCTCTTCGTTGATTATATCAAATGCCATAGCAGTGCTCTGTAAAACGTTCAGAACTTTTCGCATATCGCCTTTTGAAAGAGTTAGCAGAGCCTTCTTTCCATTTTCTGTAATCTGTATACTAGAACAGTACAATGCAATACAAACATTTTTTTTTTATGTAAATACTTACTCCTCCGACTGAACAATTTGATCCAATCGAGGTATCATTTTATCAGGGGACAACGGCGCAAAGCGAAAACGAGTGCATCGCGATTGTAGCGCTGGTATTATTTTGCTTAGATAATTACAAATTATACAAAAACGAACGTTGTCCGTGTACTTTTCAATGATGCGTCGTAAAGCATTTTGTGCGTCGTTAGTCATGGCGTCTGCCTCATCTAATATAATAAGTTTGAAAGTATCGCAGAAAATTGTTCGCGTAGATGCAAAGTTAAGAATTTGGCCACGAACAATTCCAATACCCCTATCATCGGAGGCATTGAGCTCCAGTACCATGGACTTGAACAGCGCCGGCGAGTAAAGTTGTCGAGCACATGCCAATATTGTACTGGTCTTTCCAGTCCCAGGGGGTCCATAAAAAAGTAGGTGTGGAAGCTGCTTTTGACTTATAAAGCGATTGACTACAATTGAATCAAGCTATTTTTTTTATTTCATCAATTCAAGATAAACTTACTTGTTAAAATTATTTCGTCATGGGATATAAGGTCATCTAATGAATATGGACGATATTTCTCAACCCTGTAAATATATTATTTTTATGCTTGAATTAATTTACACGATTACATACCATGGCTTGCGAAAAGCAGTGCCGTTATTATCACACATTACAAAAAAGTTATAACAAAAAATAGAATACGCGCCTTTTTGAAATTAAAGATAATAATATCGATATATAAGTGGTTAATTCGATAGTTATGACAGCTTAACGTAGCGTACCGATAAGCATTCTTCTGGACCATAAAAAAAAGAACAATAATAATAGCAAAAAGGAACAGCTAATCCAGCGGAATAAAACTTAATTTTTTAAAAAGTTCAAATTTTCTATTATGGATTCGACTACACTACCCGACACCATTTTTCCCAACTTCGAACCCATTTTTTATGGATATGGGGCTTTAAGCACTAACCATACAGTATATAGATGTACCAGTTCATACAAGGAACATGTCGCAGCTGAGTTTTCTGTCGCAGCTCCCGGGGGCTTCGGGTCTGGAGCCAGGCCATTCGGTGCGGGAGCTGGGCCGTTCAGCATGTATGACTCATGGCGGGAAGCGAAAGCACGCTGAGCATTGCAAATGTATGTGTGTAAACAGACACAACAAAATATATATCAATTTTTATTTTTGAAACCGTTTTGAGTTTGTTGTGAGTTTCGTTTCCAGGTTACGTAAATGTGTGTGTGCCATGTATTCACACATACTGTGCTTGTGGGTGGGCTCTACTGTTTTTTTCCCCTTTTCGCTTTGTTTTGAGGGCTGATGTAGCGACCTGAGATGACCTGCCGCAAAATAAATGAGGAATGGGCAGATGGGTGGGTGGGGGTGGGCGTGTAAAATATACAAATAAAAGATTTTAATTATTTTATTTATTTGAAATTGCACACTTACAAATACATATCCCTATTTTAGACATGTATACACTAAATTAAATTTGTATGTGCATAAATATTGTGCAAATGCCGTCGGCTTTCGACTTCGTTGCTGCCGTAATATCAACTTTGTCAATAAATTTATGTTTTTCAGATTCTATAAAACAAGTGATTTGGACTAAAAAAAAATATATATGTATGTATTTACATATGTACATATATGCATGTATTAATATATATGATATATGAATATATAACTACAAACAGATATACATATATGGGTTACATTACATTTTTTAGAATTGGCTTATCGGGGTGCCACAGAAATCAGTTCCGCTTGAAAATCACCTCAATTCCATTCCGCCATGCCACACACCGTTTTTTTCAGCGGAAACAAAATCGCTCACAATTTATCCAGCGATTTGATAATATACACCCTTAAAGCACACCTAAAACGATTCGAATCTTACTTACCCATAAAGGTTGTTAAATTGGTGATTATACATTTTAATTTAATAAAATAAGCATTTTAGTAAATCAGTATTCATCCCGCTGACTGAATTTTCACTTAACGATTCCGCTCTCAATCCGCTGCAGACCGAGGTGGCCACCTAGAGCGATTCGGACTTTCGAAGTTAATACAGTAATGCTACCTTTTTTAAGTCCAATTCGGAGCTATATTTATTATTTATTTAATAACTTACTATAAGGTTGACACCTTATAGCCTATTCCCACAGGCCACCATCCACCATCCATTTCGGGGATGGTCCGTTTAATGGGGCCTCCTTTTTGGGCTTGTTCCGAAAATTTCCCAGTTATTCCACCATCCATCTGGGATGTTCCTAATTCGCACGTTTCTGTGCGGTATTTTTTCGATAATCGTCAAATGCAACCATAAATATATGACATTCACTTCAAAAAAATCGGAATTCACTACGAAAATATAAACAATGACAGACAGGAAAATGGTAAAAACAACAACAAAACATCTGATATGTCAGAATTGTCTCAGGCAGAAAAACTCAGTTTGTGGACTGGGAATTCTTTTATGAATGCTCTGCAAATCTCATGCAGTATATTGCACACGCTGTTTGCTAACAGCTTTCCGACTGTTCTGTACTCAGAAAAAGAACCCAAAGTATACAATGACATAGCCATAGGCTATACAAAACTTTCCTTAAAAAACGCCTCGTTGTTTTCGGGTATATCTTCACTCCAAACCGCTTTTCAAAAATCATAGAATATATAATTGTATATAAAACATTGATTGAATTTAGTAGAAGCAGTCACAAATGACCACGCTTCAGTGTTTTCAAATCAGATATCCATTCCAATAAATTCTCCTCGTTAATGTTGACCACATTATTATCATCATCCATGTCCAGCAACATGATTAGATTATGCAAGAATATATTTTGGTGCTGAATCAAATTCACAACCATTGCAATATTATTAATATTCATATAAATTATAAAGAAGAAATTTTCCGCCGCAGCAAATTGTGTGCACAGCTATTTTTCATGGATGGTGGATGGTGCCAGTGGGAATCGGAGTTTCACATCTATCAAATATTCCCACCGTTCCTCATAGATGTGCTGTGTGGGAATAGGCTATAAGTACATCTACGACATCAACTTGAATAGCCTATTTACACTGACATGAGTTACCTATCGATTGTTGAGTTAAATCAAAAACTCAGAATTGCCGTCTACACTGGCACAAACTCGAGCTATTGATTTATATATATAACTATAACTATATTTCATGAATAGTTGTCAATGAATAACAAATTCAATTATTTGTAACGATTTTCATTCATGTATGTTAGAGTTCTTCCGTACACCACGAACACCACAATTTTTTTTTCTAGAAGTTTTGTTGTATTTTTTTCTGCCTTAAATAGCAAAATTACTTTTAAATTAGTTGGCCTTTCAAGGGCGACATATGGAAGCCCGCTGGCCACTGGGCTACCTTTGTGGCCAATCGAGTGACGAAAATAGCTCAGACTACCGAAACCAAGTATTGGGCTCATGTTCGTTCCGAACATAACCCCGCTGACTTAGCCAGTAGAGGCGTAGCTTTACCAGAACTGGTGGGTAGCCAACTCTGGTTGCATGGACCAGCGTGGTTGCAATCTCCACGTGATCAATGGCCAGCCCAAGCCGCCGAAACTCCAATTCAAACCCTAGAGCATCGGGCCGTGAAGGTCCATCTCGTTTCCAGACCACCCGAAGATTTCCTGGAGCGATTCTCCCAGCTTGAGAAGGCTCTTCGAGTGCGGGCATATGTTCTACGTTTTATTCAGTGTTGCCGGAAGGTAACACCCGCATTTAGGGACCACCTCACTAGTGGGGAAATTAACGAAGCGGAGCGAACTCTTATCCTAGAGGCTCAGCGCTGGGACTTCCCCCAAGAATCTCACTGCCTGAGTGGTAAACGTCCCGTGCCAAGCTCAAGCTCTATTTTGAACCCCTTTCTAGACCGACATGGGATCAGGAGAGCCTGTGGCCGGATCACAGCTTTACAAGTTCTGAAGTATGACGAACGCCATTCAATCATCCTGTCCTATAGTTGTCGCCTGTCTCGCCTGCTCGTGCCGGGAGAGCGTGCCTGATCACCATGGGTTATGTGTTTTCTAGAACTTTCTAGCAGCTTTCGCTCGCTTCGTCGGTAGACGAGGTTGTCCGCAGTGTATCCACTCCGACAATGGAAAAACTTTCGTGGGAGCAGCAACTGTACTTTCTCGGGACTTTCTAGAGGCGTTCCAGGATTCGGTGACTGAGGCATATAGCCATCAACGGGTTGCATGGCGTTTCATCCCGCCAGGAGCTCCACATATGGGTGGCCTGTGGGAAGCCGGCGTAAAGAGTTTTAAAACGCTCTTCTACAAAGCCACGTCCACCCGAAACTATACCTTTGAGGAGCTCTCGACGCTGCTCGCTAAGATTGAAGCATGCCTAAATTCCAGGCCACTCTCACCTATGTCCGAAAGTCCGACGGAGTTGTTGGCCCTCACTCCAGGGCACTTCCTTATCGGAGGACCGTTAATGGCGACCGCAGAGCCCGAAATAAAGGAGAACCTCCAGTTGATCATTAATCGGTGGCAGCATTTGAAGGCCCTCAACCAGCAGTTCTGCCAGAGGCGGAAGGATGAATACCTCAAGGAACTCCACAAGCGCAACAAGTGGCAGACGGAAATGCCAAATTTTCAGATCGGCAATATGGTTATCGTGAAAGACGATAACCTGCCCTCTAACGACTGGTGACTCGGAAGAGTACAGTCCGTGTATCCCGGCGCCGACAACAGGGTTCGGGTGGTAGACATTCTTACTGCCCGCGGTGTGCTCAAACGCCCGGTCGCAAAAGTCGTTCTCCTCCCGGGGGAACTCCCTCGTCCCGGAATAATAATAACGGAAGGCGTCCTGTGCCTAGCCCGTTTAATAATGCCTCTCCCTGTCTACTATTCCATCCAAGTTCTTTTCGCCTCCAAACCGCCCTCGTTTGTTCGTCCAACAGTACTTAGAGAAGTGCCTGTCACCTGTTCCTAGCACGTTACTAATGCTTCTCCGAGCTTCCTACCGCTGCCGAGTCTGCTCCGGAAGCCATCCACTACGGGACTGCCGTAGCTTTCTCAGGCTGAGCGTGGCGAAGAGGCTCCGAGCCGTGCTGGTGAACAAATTCTGCCGGAACTGCTTGGCTCATCAGCACTCTGGCTAGGATTGCCGAAGTGGTGGCCGGTGCAAGGTGTGCCACAAGGACCATCACACGCTGCTCCACATGCGACCGTCCCAGCGTCCAGCCCGTTCGGAGTCGCCAGCTCCGTCTCCAGCTCCGATGTCCCGAGCCGATCGCCGCCCCCTTTCTCCGGAAAGACGCCTCAAGACGGGGCCCTCCCGGCGGCCAGCCCACTCAAAGTAGTCGGCCGCGACTCCAGGTCCGTCTCCAGCTCCGGTGTCCCGAGCCGATCGCCGCCAACGGGTTCCCGCAAGACGCCCAAAGACGGGGTCCTCTCAGCGTCCAGCCCGTTCGGAGTCGTCAGCCGCGACTCCAGGTCCGTCTCCAGCTCCGGTGTCCCGAGCCGATTGCCGACCCATCGTGGGTCATCCGGCTCCATCGGTCGATACGCTGTTGCAGCACCAAAGCACAAACTGCCTCCCGACGGCCCGGGTGGTCTTGGACACGGGAACAAAAACCCACGAGACAACGGCGCTCATCGACCCATGCGCGCCGGTGAGCTGCATTGATGCTTCCTTGACCGCCGACTTCAAGTTGCCCAGCACGCGCATCGGAGCGGAGAAGGTTGCCACCGCCAACATCCGTGCCAGGACCGGCGATGTCCAATTAGACGTGGTCCTCAAACTGGCGCCCCACTTACGCGTCCGCACGCCGCTGCGACCCTTGAGCGAGGCGACTCGGGTCAGGTTCAACGACCTTAGCCTTGCCAATGAGCAATTCCATCGCCCGGCCACCATCTCTCTAGTATTGGGAGCAGATGTTTATCAGAAGGTGATCCAACCCGGGTTCCTTGCTCGAGGAGACGGCCTTCCAGTGGCCCAAAGTACCGTTTTCGGATGGATTGTGTCCGGGGCCTGTGCGCAGACATAGGAGGTGATGTTGCAGTCCTGCAAGGGAGGGGGAGGATGTTTAGGATGTTAATAGCGTTAACAGCGCTCTGTATCTCGCGCGCTCTCCCATGCCCTTCGCACTCGCGCGGAGTGGACGCGATCCACTCGGCGCTCCATCACGGGCGCTAGCCGTAGGCCGACCTGGAGAGAACAGTCTCTCGAGACCTACGCGCTTTATCACAACCGTCTCATCAACCCTCAACTTTATACCAGCAAATACACGCCAATTATATTTGACGCCCTCGACTATTATTTATTGGGAATCCGGGCTGTGGGAACCGCCAACATCAACCCTCCTACAAAACAAAGGTATATAGACCGAACGTTCTGAAGATCAATAATTGACTAATCGCAGGGCAAAATGGGCCGACTGCTCGTGCCCTATGCATAACGAGAGCGTGAGAGCATTATGGCATGGTTAGGCTCGGCTTCTGAGCCGAGTAGAGCAAGAGAGCTGCTTAAACGCAGCAGGTGCAGCAGCAACACGAAGGCAGCGGGAGACAGCTGCCAGAACAGCCGCTGCCGGGCGTAGGCATATGCGTTGTGCTGCTTGACCCGACACAATTGTTTTTTATTTTTTTATTTTATGATATAAAATAATTGAATTTTCAAAGCTGTACTTTTATAATTTCAAATCAAAACGAGAAGGAACGTGTGAGTCCTTCTGGGGACGCGACTCTACTTATACCCGTACTCAGTCAGTATTTACATTTTGGAGCATGATTTTTTAGAATTTTAGAATTAAAAAAAAATTGTACGTTTTACAAGATGTAAAAGATGCTACATCTGTTATCTACATCTACAATGTATATTTTATATCTAACATGTAGATTCTAAATGTACCATTAATATTCACTTTTTTTCCCCACCCACTTTGCTCATTCCTCATTTATGTTGCAGCAGGTCAGCTCAGGTCGCAACATCACATCAGCTGATACCCAGCTCCGGAATATATACCTTACAATTATTCCTGAAGTGAATAGTGCAAGATGTAGGCAAAAACTGTCCGCAAAACCAAAAAGAGAGATGCAAATTATTCTTTTTTGTTTTTAAACAATATATGCCGCCACCAGCACAATCACTTCATCCTCAGAGTTCATTTATTTCCTTTTTTAATTTTGGCAGAATTTTACAGTTGGCTCTGTTTACAAAACACAGCTGATTCATCAACCCTGTTTTAGCTATATTCCACACCCTCACGGAATAACTAGCAAATTCCTTGCAACAATTTTCGGCGGTGCTGGAGACAGGCCTTTATGCAATTGTAACAACACTATAAACATAAAACACATACTTAATATTTGTCCAGCACTATCACGCTTCAGACAAGAAATATTCAACGACAAAAACCCCCTAGATATAATAGCAACCATAATACAAGAAGAAAAAGGAAAAAAAAACTAACAGTCTAGTCTTGTTAGAGAAAAAATTTATTATAAATAATAAACAATCAAAATTTCAACTACAACCCTACATTAACACACAAACCCCCACACACAAAAAGAAGGAAAAATAACCAAAAACCCCCATCCCCCCCCAACATCCACCATCCATGAAAATAGCTGTGCACACAATTTGCTGCGGCGGACAATTTCTTCTTTTATAATTTATATGAATATTAATAATATTCAATGGTTGGAATTTGATTCAGCACCAAAATATATTCTTTCATAATCTAATCATGTTGCTGGACATGGATGATGATAATAATGTGGTCAACGAGGAGAATTTATTGAATGGGATATCTGATTTGGAAAACACTGAAGCGTGGTCATTTGTGACTGCTATTACCAAATTCAATCAATGTTTTATATACAATTATATATTCTATGATTTTTGAAAAAGCGGTTTGGAGTGAAGATATACCCGAAAACACGAGGCGTTTTTTAAGGAAAGTTTTTGTATAGCCTATGGCTATGTCATTGCATACTTTGGGTTCTTTTTCTGAGTACAGAACAGTCGGAAAGCTGTTAGCAAACAAGCGTGTGCAATATACTGCATGAGATTGGCAGAGCATTCATAAAAGAATTCTTAGTCCACAAACTGAGTTTTTCTGCCTGAGACAATTCTGACATATCAGATGTTTTGTTGTTGTTTTTAAAATGATTTTCCCGTCTGTCATTGTTACATTTTCTAGTGAATTCCGATTTTTTGTTGTGAATGTCATATTTTTTATGGTTGCATTTGACAATTATCGAAAAATACAACACAGAAACGCGAAAATAAAAAATGGATGGTGGGATAACTGGGAAATTTTCGGAACGGCAAAACCTTACGGACCATCCCCGAAATGGATGGTGGATGGTGGCCTGTGGGAATAGGTTATTATGTATCAACAAGAACCAAACCATTTTCTGTTAAACTTCTTATGGAATAAGTTCTGTATTTTTGATCTCATTGAATTATTTTTTTTTCTTTACGAATAAAGTTTTTTATTTGTTATAAAACAAACCAAATCTTTTCAACTAAATCAACTTAGTTTAAAAAAAATTTAATTTTTACAGCAACAAAAATAGAAACCCATTTTTTTTGCATTGCACATTAAATTAAAATTTTCTTACATTCTAGAGTTACAATTGATCGAATTAGCAATAACCTATATTAATATATATCGAAGAAGAAAAACTTCTAGACTTTGACGAAATAAAAGAGATGAAAGGAGAGCAGCTCGGGGCAGATGCTGGGTTAAGAACGAACGTCATATAGAACGTGCGAGAGAGACCAGTTTAGATGCTGCAAATGCAACAACAAAGGGAAGAAGGCGAGATAGAAATGAAAGAGCGGCCACTGCCGTGCACAGACATAGGCTATTGTACAGTAG
>JAECWT010000069.1:0-22756 GCA_018150885.1 Drosophila tristis
GCCTCACGTAGATGAGAAGGAGAAAAGAGATAGGTGCGATCGTAGGGATTAGGGACACACACACACACACTTACACAGACACTAAGCTAGTAGGCAGGAAATAAAGACAACTAATAAAACCTACACACATCTTTTTATACATACATGGAAATTTGTAGCTTTGTAGTTTCCGTTCCTCTGCCCCGCTACTCAAGGGTGGAGCCGTAGTCAACTACCTTCCCCTCCCTCGCATGTTTGGGAAGCCAGCCAGTGGTATCGTACGCGGATGCCCCGGCATCCACGAACTGGTCTTCCCTCTCCCTCTTACCTAACCTCCTTCACCCCGGTCGAGCATTTGTTGACTCCGTTCCTCCGCCCCGCTACTCAAGCGTGGAGCCGTAGTCCGCTACCGTCCCGTCCCTTCCCACTCGCCTACTCCCGGGGACGCCAGCTAAGGGAGACAGTACGCGAATGCCCCTGTCTTCACGAACCGGGCTCTTTCCCCTTCCCGTTTACCTATCCTCCTACATACCCAGGGTCAGCCAGCACCTCGTGCCCGGCCCTCGAACCCAAGCGCTGCAAGGCGTCCCCACTTCCACGGGGTCTACGTCCTACTGGGCGTGCCGTATGTCCTATCGACCAGGCGGTCCATCACCGCTGCCCATAACTCTGGGCCAACGCCGCCCTACGTTTACGTCCTACCCAAGCGGCACCTCGCCACGCCTATATGCCTCCCCGACCCCGTCTCTATGGTCTTCAATAAAAATCTTGCTGTATTGAAGGCCGGGCCCTGGACAGACTGAGAGGCTGTACCTTGGCTGGGAAACTTCCTTACAGAATCTGCACTTCAGCTCATCTGCAGAGGCTTACACCCGGTCTGCTGCTGACCTCGCCCATGAGCCATCTGCCTTCCTTACTGGGAAGTTAGGGGTGGGTTGTCGGGTTACCGGCTCATGATTTTCAATAGGGTGTAGTCGAGTGCGCGTCTGCAGTCGCCTCTGATAGTAGTTTGTCGGTGGCTTCGGACTTTAGCTTGGCCAGGTTTTTCCTCAGTCTGTTGGCTACTCTCCTCAAGAGTCTATTCACCCTGCGGTCATTAATGCGAATGAATTCTTTCCTAAGCCTTTTTTTTAGAAGCAGTAGTCCTTCTACTTCACTCGATGTCACGCTATTGTGACGCTTCCAGTACGCGACGGTTGAATGGCTTGGTGACCTTGTGGGGCAGCAGACTCGCAGACCTTGGGCACAAATGAGTCAATAGCTCCTTTCACTTTCTCGGTGGTCCTCAGCTCCGTGTTTATGTACAGAGAGCCTTCCAGAGTTTCTCTGAACAGGACTGTGTTTGTACCAGTCTTGAGTATCCTCATCTTGGTAGGGATCATCTGGAGAGTAGCCGTTAGTTTCGCAATAAATGGTAAGTGATCAGAGCTAAGCTCGTGCTCCTCACGGACTGAGAGTAGTTTGCTGGGGATCGACTTGTAGACGAAAAAGTCCACGCATGAGGGCGTGGAACGGCGACAGCTTGGTGGATAAAACTTGGGCCGCGCAGTTTGTGAGGGCGTCGTGCAGTGCCGCTTCTCTGCGGTCTCCTCTGTAGCTGCCCCAGATTCTGGGCTTATCATTGCAGTCGCCCCCAATGATGAACCTGCTTCCAAGCTGGCTAAACAAGCTGTCGAACGACGCACTGGTCAAAGGGATGGTGGTATGGTGGTATGTATGCGCCTGCGATCAGTATTTCTCCACGCTGCGTGTCCACCATGACAGATGCTAGCTGAATCTGCCCTAGTCTTACCGCGTGCAGGTGGTAGTGCGTTATTCCACTCTTTATGAGGACGGTAGCTCCTACTCTGGCCCTGTTGCTCGGGTGATCCGCTCTGTATACATCCTAGCCATCCATCGTGGAATGCCTTCCCTCTATCAGTTGAGTCTCTGTGACTAGCACCACGTCGACATTGTGACCACGCAAGAATAGTGCCAGTTCATTGGAGTTGTGAGCAATGCTGAGAGCATTCTAGAGTCCGATCCTAGGTCTGACATCATTGTGATTCTCTGGATGTATGTAAGGGAAGAGTTGCTTTTATGCTTCGCAGCTGGTACAAGAATGGCAGGATCCCTCCAGTGATTTTTGTAGTCCATGCAGGATAACAGTAATGGTCCCTGCATCCAGGATGGTACCTCAGGGAGGGCATTGGTCTTGGGCGTGAGAGGTGGGCTACCTGTGGTTGCCCTGGAGTACCGGAAAAGAGCTGTTGTAGTCCTGTGGGAGGTATGATGCGTTCTGTTGGCCTCCTTGGTGTCAGGCTTGCTGGGGCTGATTAAACCTGGATGCATCCGCGAAGGAGATCCCTAGCTGGACAGCCCTCTACGGGGCATTTATCGCACTTCTAGGCCTTTGCTGTGTGTTTCCTTGGCTCTGCGGCGCAATATTCACGGTGACTGGAGATTTCTCAGCATCATTACGTAGATTTTACATGATCTGTCGCATGCTTCCCTCCACAGTTCGAGCAGCATAGGTCGTCAACTGTGTTTGCATTGCAATTGGTGGCTCCTGTCCAGTGATCCCCTGGTTATCTACCACATACTTCAAGCAGTAAATTTTTGTGTGATCGAACTCATAACAGCAAAAGCACTGCTTCACGCCGTTGTTCTTCCTGGGCAGTTCAATTTGTACACGTTGCCTATCCACCCTTGCAATTTAAAGGGCCTCCTCGTTGTTTGGGGCCTGGGCAAGATCAATGAACCAAACGTTTTGATTTGGAGTATCCCGCCTGACTCCGTCGTCATTGATGATGGGGCTTCTTCTGGACTTCGTGTTATATAGGTTTACCACCCGATGCCCCAATTCTTCAAAAATCTTGTTTAGTTTCCTTTGGGGTGGAAGCTGCTAGATTTGTAGCCACTACACGATAGGCCCTGTCTTCGGAGAGACAGAAGTGGGTGTAATGCACCTGCAGCGAATTGAGGACCCTGATCACCTGTGTGTGAGTGGCAGCGTCCTTGGCACAGAATCTGAGGTCTTCTGAGCGAGCCGAAGTGGAATTCGTAATCCTCTTCAGGGATCAGGGGGCTCAGGGCAGCCTCGACGGCATCAATGTCCAGAATCCCAGGGAGTGCCATCCGATCGCGTTGGTTTTTGAGCGACCTTGGTATTCGTCTGCATCGCAAACGGGATCCAATTCAGAATCTTCATCCAAACGCAAAGTTTGAAATATTCGAACTTGTTAAAAAATTATTTATTAGTATTTGTATTTTTTTTTGACAGTCAGGAACGAATGACATTTTATACATGGAATCGACATTGTAGTTGTAGATAACAGATGTAGCAAAAACATGTAAAATTGTTTAACCCTCTAAGCCTACTTTCCAGAATAATGAAAGAAACGAATTCAAATAATTTTTTCTAAAGTGAATTAGGGCTCTTGAACTTAAATATGTACTCAGAAAAAGTACAAAAGCTTTCGTTTACCTGTAAAGTGAGAAAAAGTGAATAAGTGTCTCTAGACACAATTGGGTAAAAGTGTAACAAAATTTCATTTCCAAATTACGAAGTTGAGTTTTATTTATTTTTATGATACTCTGAAAAACAATTTTTTTTTTATGTGCAACACAAATGCAGTTTAAATTTTGTGCAAATGCACTGTGTCTGGTTTCCCAGCCGGTAAATCCCCAACAAATTCCTCAATTAATGGCCAGTGGCGCAAGTAACGTAATTTCACCTTTGTTTGCTATTTGCATTGCCCACTGCATATGAACATTGTAACCGCCTATAATTACTCAATCTATTCGCCTATGCAACCGTTCTCTCGTCTCTTCGACTCTTGCCTTTCTCCTTTACTTTACTATCTCGCTATATCGATCTTTCGTTCTATCGATCTTTATTCGTAGCATTGCGTAGGGCACGGGCAATTTGGTCCGTCTGCCCTAACATGCCTTCGCAAAGGCCATGATCTGGTCCAGCACTTGCATGCCTTTGCAATCTCTCGAACTTTTCTGTCGTCGCATATATACATACGCATATATTCGGTCAAGTGGTGACACACGAATCGTGGTCTATATATGCATCTGGCTTCCAAGTTTCTTTCGCTTCATCGTTCTCTTCATCTATGCTGCTCTCTCGCATTCTTTCTCTCTATCTATCGCTCGTACTCGGCTCAGCAGCAGCCCGAGCTTCTATTGTTTATTTGCTCTCTCTCGCTTGCATTAGGGCACGGGCAATTCGGCCCGCCTGCCCTTTCACAGTCTGTTATTGATCTTCATAACCTTCGTATCCATCGCATCACTTTATTGGGTCATACTGACGCCTACTTTACCTTAATAATAAATTGTACAACATTACCCATTGAAACGCTAGACTTTTTCTTAAAATTAAACGAGTTTCAACGGCTATTAAAAACGCTTAATAGCCAAACACACTGCTTTTGAGAAATTTTACAGTATTTGCACCATTTTCTTCCATTATCTCGATCCAACCAATCCGGAAAATGGTTAAGCTGGTCAAACCGCAAGTCCGATATTGGATGGTTCGCTTTTGCGCCTAGTTTGAGGTTTAGCTGCGAAGGTCTCTGAGAGAGTGGAGACTGCATTGTCCACTCTGTCTGAGAGGATGGTAACTGTGTTGTCCGCCCTGATAGAGAGGATCGATTGAAAAGATCGATTGACGACCTGAAAAGGTCTTGGTTTGAAATGTCACCAGATCTTCAGCAATCGATTCTCGAAATTCCGGGAGTTCAAGCAATATTGCCCATGTTCTCTCTTTCCTTTTCTATACGCCTATATAAAACATAAGCGTTTCTTGTTGCCATATCAATCAAGTGGTACAAAATTCGAGTGGCAGCATCCCGAGTTTTAGCTCTGATATGATAGCGGCCCATAAGTCCATCCATTAGGTCTACGCCACCCATGAGAGCGTTATATTCGCGAATAATTTTTGGGCAATCAACATCGATGTTTCGCTTAGATTTCCTGTCGAAACGAGCAGTCTTTGCTATTTCTTCATGCGAATTAGCCCTTTCAAATGGCTGAACACCCACATAAGTCGTCAACAACCGAACTGCCTTGTTGTCTTTCCACAGCACATTACTTATTTCGACTCCATATGAGGAGTACTCGGTCGAAAAACCCCTTGGTTTGTTTTTGATAGTACTATCGTTTGGAAGCTTGCAATTAGGGATACGATTTACTCGCACTGTACCAAGGCTATAAATACCTTTCGCACGCAGATAGACCATCAAAGGCAGCGACGTATAAAAGTTATCAAAGTAAATAATATGGTGCTTGAAAGTTTGTACGGTTTTTGTTAAAAGTACATTAATGTTGGCCGAAGCACCAAGATCTGGGTGACCAGGCAAGATCACGTTATCACCTGCGCCGCTGTATATCTCAAAGCGGTATGCATAGCCAAAAGAATCGCACAAAACAAATAGCTTTATACCCCACTTGTGTGGCTTATTGGGCATATATTGCCTCAAGTGGAGCTTCATTTTGGTGCTGCACATTTGCTCGTCAACACAAAGGCGGGCTTGCTTTGGAACGGAGTCAAACCTTTGGTTAAGACAGTCGACAAGTTTTCGCGTGCGGAACAGTGGATCGCATCCTGGCTCACCGTTTTTGATCCGCTCGCTCTCATTTCGCAGTGAGAAGTACTGTTTCATTCCCTCGAATGTTTAATTACAGTCTATAAATGATACAGTCTCAGCGTCCTCTAGTTCATTGGTCAGAGCTTCTTCCAAATTCAAGTCGTCGTCCCCGTCGTCACTTGATATGTCTGACACTTCCTCATCCGACGGGACTGACTCAAACAAGTCCAGCAACTGTTCATCGGACAAGTCGGACAACTTGTAACAAATCCGTTTTGCTATATTTTCTAATATTTAACCTTTCTATTAAGAAAAATCATACAATCAACAAACAAATTGAACGTAGCTGTGAAACAGCTGCTGACAAAAAAAGATAGCTTGGAGCCCCCACTTATCAATATTTCTCAGCTACAACACACATCTTTATTATATTTGAGTGCCTGTAACTTGATTTTAAAAGCTAATAAGCATAAGCATATATGTATACTTTTATCACCACAAGAAAACATAAAATACGCCAGCTCAAAATTTACGCGCGAAATTACACATGTTCTGTATACATGGACAAACAAAAATCATAGCTTAAAGCTTTTGAGAGCTTTCAAAGCTTCTTCGCGTAATTTCGTGTTTGTTGTTAATAGAAAAACAATATTCAAATGACGTAAAAGCTCTTAGTTTTTTAGATAATGTAAATAATATGATAAGTGTCTCAAGACACCCTTACGCGTTAGAGGGTTAAATTCTACTTAAATCATAAGCTCACAAATTTATTTACTGACTGAGGTATAAAATTAGAGTCGCGTCCACACAAACGCGTTCCTTCTCGTTAACCTTGTAATTATTAACTTAGAACTTACAACAAATTTATACAAAATTATACTAAATGCATTTAATGTTTAGGAATTCATCGAAATTAAACAATGATAACACTACTCGACAAAATCAAACTTTTTTTTCCTCAAGGATCCAAACCGACTTTTTCTGATAGATATGGGGCTTTAAAATTGTTTAAAGAATTATGGTTTTTTTTCTATGGCAGAACTTTTTTTTGAACAATTTTTTAAGTCTTTTATTTTTTTTGAAGCTTTTTTCAGAGGTAGCGCTTGTTTTTTTCACATAACTCTAGTATCTTACGTCTGGTTGTAAAGAACTTTGCTATTTTGAAAAGATAATTTTTTTTCGACTTTTCCTGAGTTTTTAAAGTCAAAATTTCGTTAAAAATACAGCACAAAAATCATAATTTTTGCATTTCAATGCTTTATATTTCCCAGACAGTAAGCTGAAACCACAAAGTGTTTGGTCTTAACTTCTAGCTGTTTTAATTATCTTTTCAAAATTTCAAAATTGACAACCAGACGTAAGATACTACAGTTATATGAAAAAAACAAGCGCTACCTCTGAAAAAACCTTAAAAAAAAACACCAGATTTCAAAAATGCTTCAAAAAAAAGTTCTGCCATAGAAAAAAAAAAATATCATCAAACCATTTCTAAGCCCCAAATCTTTAAGAAAAAGTTGGTTTTGTTCCTTGAGGAAAAATCGTGTCGGGTAGTGTAATCAAAAGCATCCAATATGCTTATACAAATTGCAATTTTTACAGAAAACCATTTTTCATACAAAATGGTATAAAAACAAAATAGATCATAAAATGTTCTGTTCTAGAGAATGACACGAAATGAAATAAAATAGTTCAAACACACATTTTCTAGGGACCTTGATAAACATTTTTAATATGAGGCAATAAATTTATTTCCTTTGCAGACAGTAATGTTTGACCTCTCGATTTGAACTGGTGCACATATGTAAGTGTGTATTATGCAAAAACAGAACTGTTCTACAACCAGCTCTCTTCTACACCTTAGGATTTTTTGGTCGGTGAATTCCAGGCCAAGGATCATTTTTTACGGTTTTTACACTGCCGCAGCATTGTCGAAGGTGCGGAAAAATGATGCGAGGCGTTTACACAAAAGCCGCATATTTTTTCGCATACTTTTTCAGCTTTCTTGTTATTGTTTGATGCGAAAAAAAACTGCTGTTTACTGTCGATCAATACCATACAGAATACGGAAACACTTGCCAATGATGCGGCCGCATCATTGTCTGCTTTTATCCACTGGGCTCTTATGAGCATAATTGTCGCATGTTCCATTTAACGGAAAAATCCAATGATGCGGCCCAGTGTAAAAAGAGTATTACATAAGGCAAACATAAGGTACAAATCGTCAGGATCCGTTCTAATCCAATTGTGTAATCTGGTATTTATGGTCATTATTTATTATTTAGATTTCGCATTTCTCGTATTTTTATACCCGTACTCAAAAAAGAGTTAAGGGGTATATTAGATTTGTGGTAAAAGTGGATGTGTGTAACGCAGAGAAGGAAAATTTTCCGTCCCCATAAAGTATATATATTCTTGATCAGCATCAATAGCCGAGTCGATGTGGCCATGTCTGTCTGTCCGTCCGTCCGTCCGTCCGTCTTGTTGAGCGCCTGGATCTCAGAGACTATAAGAGTTAGGGTAACCAAATTTGGTTTCTAGACTCATGTGATATCACACTGCTACTAGTGTATTTCAAATTTCACGGAGCCCATTTGTTTTTGTAATTTCCCACAGCATAGGAAACCAATTCTTGTATGCATACACAGTTTGTGCTGTGTACCAACATACCGAAAGCCCAACACATGCAAACATCTTTGTGTGTATGCGATCCGTCCAGCAAAAATCGGTTTTGTCTCTTCTCTGATTGGTGTTAACACGACTTTTGTTATGATTTTGTTGTTGTCTTTTCTTCGAGTTTGCACTGTTCCCTTATTGGTATTTGTGTTTTTGTTTGGGAGTATTGGTGAGTGCATTATAAGCTCAAAAATGTATGTACTGACTGAGTACGGGTATAAGTAGAGTCGCGTCCCCACTTGTGTGTTCGGCAAAACGTGGATATGATATATGTGTTTAACTAGAATGTGCCGGGAAAGGTGTTGGTTTGAGGTTTTGTTAATGGATATGTGTATGTGCGGGTTTTGGGTTAATGTGGTGCGTGTGAGGTGGGCGAGTGCATCCCCAATGTGGTGACGTAGATCCTGCTGCCGTCTGTTGGACTGCCGGCACGTGCTCCTCGTAGACCTCCTCCAGGGGCTCTCCGGACTGGTATCGGCTGTGTCTGCTACTGCCGCCTCCTCCTTCCTGCGCCATCGTCGTCCCCGTTGCTTCCTCGTAGTGGCCGGGCTTCGTTCCTCCTGCCGTCGTGGCCACTGTGCTTTCCACGTTTTTCTTTTTCTTTCTGAATTCTTTTCTTTTTTGCCAACACACGTTTGCCTCGTTTGACTCTTTTCCGGAAACTGACCTTCGCAATCTAACCTTCACGGCCTCGTTTTTTCCTTCCCTCGTGCATCCCTGTTCCCGACTCTCAGGGTCCACACCAGATGTCGCTGTCATCCTTGCTTTCCAACCCTAGCAACTATCGAGTTTATCCAAAGCCGTCCATAACAAGTTGAACTATTGAACCAACTGCATTTTTGTTTTCGAGCTCTTGTTTCTATTTGCAGCAGTTAAGACACATCGAAAACCTTTCGCCAAGTCAACAAATTACTACCATCCTTTTCTAAATTTTAAAACATAAGGAGTACCGTGATAAGCCTAGCGTGTGCTTGCTCAAGTTCAGACATTACACGGTTCTTTTCCCGTCGTAACCCTCTTGCTCTGCCTGGATAGCCCATGGTGTTTTTTAGAGTTTCTCGGTTAATTCTGTTTTTAGCATAAGCGTGACCTAGACTACATTAGGCCGAGGCTTGAGCGAGAGCGCTGGGGAGAGCGCTGTCAGTGAACAAGACGGAGGAAGATAGCCTTCTCCGCTCGCCTGAACCGGGAACCATCTCTCTGCATAGGGAATGGTCGAAGCGTTCCAGGGAGGGAATAAAGTCTAAGGCTATTACCAGCGATATCTTAAGATCCAGGAGAGATCTGACCTGAGCGGAGCATAGCCTTCAAACGGAAAACTAGAAGGCTCTGCTGATAGCTTATTACCCAACGAGAGGTAAGCAAGATCTGATGATAAGATCAGAGGTAAGATCAGAACATCGGGAAGTTGACGTGGGTGATCACAGGGGTCATGGGTCATGCTGAGTGTTCTGCAGCATCAACATTTCCCTGTTCCCTGTTTCGTGTTTTCGGTTATTACAAAGATGTAACAAACGTGGCTGAGGAAATTCAGAGAAAATGATAATACATGTAATTAGTAGGCCTCCTTTTATTGCTTTTTATTATGATTTAGCTTTTATTTATTTTTTCGGTACTGTTGTTGAACTTAATCCAACTTTATAAAAATAACCATTTTGTAAATAAATTATTCGTGCCGAAGTATAAAGGTACGAATTTGCATTGGCAACAACGTCACACTGAACTCAGAAGCATCCATTGTATAATTCGCCTCTATTGGCTTATGCGGTGTAGAGAAGTAACTAACTGAAGAAGGAATAAAACCGGTACCATCTTGGTGAAACTTGAATCTCTTTATGTGACTTAGTGGCAAATTTCCATCTAAAGTTACTTCCCAAATCTGTTGTCCGCGCAAAGATTTGAAAAGTGGATGAATGTTAAAGCTTTTTATACTTCCACAGGAATTAAAGTTTTCCACTCGTAAAAGGATTTTGTTGGCTGAATGTGCTTCAAGGGAAAGAAGTTCGATTGATTCTGGAAAATCGGTAAAGTCAGGGATCATATGCTGAACTATCGAAGGGACGCTATTTGTTTTACTGAAAAATTTACAAAATGGCAAATGTATTTCATGTTGTGTTAAACGCTCAGCACACTTTGGATTGCCCGTCACAGCGTTCAGAATAAGAAACACTTTTCCACGTGCTATCAAGCCCGTACCAAACTGTTCTTCATTAAGAGCTTCGCCAACCCCAAATGCATCATCATTCAACAATCGACGATGTAACATTAACTCCAATTCACCGTCTTCCAAGCTAGTTCCGCCCTGTGAACGATCATTGAGTAAAGTTATACGCTTATGCTCGTCTTGCATGTACATTTGTGCGGTAACTGGATAGTAATTTCCGCTTATTTTTTCTGTCATATCTGGTTTGAAGAATTCCCTTTGGTTTCTTTTACGTTCAAGCATTTCTCGACCATTGGAATCTGTGTAGAAAGTGCCATTCGAGGACAAGTTTGTTGAAAAGCGAGTAACAATTTCTTTTCCATCTCCATCGTCCGTTGGGATCGGCCCAACTAGCCATTCAAACTCCACTCGGTTTACCCCATCATAAATACGTACTACTTGGGAAATCCACTTGTTCACATGTTGTTGAACTTCCTTTACATTCTGACCATTGTAAATTGAATATTCTATTTTATCGTTAAGCACTTCAATGTCTCCATCTGGACGAAAAACATATGCACCTGAGGATCGATTTTTTGATAAGCCATTATTACCCCGGAAACCCTTATAAATGGCAAAGCTTTGGTAAATATTTTCGGATACACCATTCATTTCTACGCCTTTAAGCCCTCCTGTACTTTTATCGAACACAAGCTTTATAAGCTGAAAATATTTCATTGAATTGAATTGGGGGGAAACACTTTTCTATGTAACTTACTGAGTTCTCTAACGCAAATTCATCCGCATCGTTTTCAGCTATGGGTATTGTTTGATCGTTGAGTAAGTCATGTTTCTTTCTTGGAAATGGAAGTACACGAATATAGAAGTTGGAAATTTTCGTCACACTGGCTTTAAAGACCAATTCATGCTGAGTATCATTTGAACGGTGTTGAAGAGATAAAATTTCCAATGGCACAGGTACAATCTCTGATGGTACTTCACGACCTAAATAAAAACAGTTCGTTTATATTGTCAAATTCAATAAATCATCACTAATACCGTTTTCATCGGTGACTTGATAGATTTCTTTCCTTACAGGTAAACGTACATATTGTGAAGAAGTGTGAGCCAGCGGGTTAACTAAAGTTACAACTATGTTGTTGGCACTTGCCTGAGTAAGCGCACAAACACTTATGTTTAATTCTAAGCAACTTTGAAATTCCCCATTATTAAGATTGGTTAGCACACGCAGAGCATCCCGAGAATTATTTTCGGCACCAATAATTGCGTTGAACAACATACGATCATAGTCTTGGGCAACTGCCTGTTTTTCAGTGCCCGTAATAGCATCATGATGCTGCATAACACCCATTGCCTGCCGCAAGTTGCTGAGGCCTTTTTTGTGCTTGGCGGTGGTGAGATTAGCTAGTGTGCTAAGTTGCTTAACCGTCTGAAGGATATGATTTCCATCCCGCTCGAAACGTTTTTGGGTTGGACGTGAAGTAAAATATCCAGTCCAGTAGGAATGAGTGTCGCTAGAATATGGAAAGAAATCCTCGGTTTTGTTTGGCCAACTTTGCAGTAACTGATGCAATTCGTAGAGGTAGCAAGATGGAGTTGAGTAAAAAAGATTGATTTTTGAACCCTCCGATTGACGATCGTTAACGTACCTGGTGGAAATGTAAATGAACAAAATTTAAAAAAATAAAAGACAAATGGATATCATACCTTTTCCTGTAAGTACTTACTTAATTAGTTTGTCCATATTTTTGAAGTTTACCTCGGCGTCTTCATATTGGAAATCATCACCCATTGGAACCATTATATGATTAGCTCGGAACGACTTTGACATTGATGTTACATAGGCAATAAAATCATCGACTCGTTTGTTTACGTTATTATCGTAGCTCATGCCGTCAATTATTGGATCATCCTGGCAATGGATGTCAAAGCAGAACCCGGGAGGAGATCCATAGTGACGATAAAGCAAACCAGTGAAAATTTCGGAGTTTTTCAGAAATACGCTAGATTTCCAAATCATTTCCATTGTCAGGGTACTTAGGCGTGTATTCTTTTCAGCATAATCCATCCGAGCGAAAAACTCACCGTTGTAACCCATTTGTGCAAAAATGGAAGCCATTTCTCGAGAATGCCCAAAGGGGTCTATCTGCCAACCGATTCGAGGACGAGCGCAAGCCCCGAACGTGTTTTTCAAAAATCTGAAAATGTTTATATTTTAAAAATTATATTATTCAATTATCTACCGATCATCTAAAATAAAATCACTATTTCACTTTAATTTTTTACTGAAAGCATTGCACGAACCAAATTAAAATAAATTACTGCAGTTACTTACTTCAAGCCCAAATTAAATTGGTCTATGACACTTTGGTAGTGAACTGCGGCCTCATCATTCATGCTCCACGCGCCTCCAGCAAATTCCAGGCGTCCTTCAGCGACTAATTGCTTCACAGCTTTTTTCATAGTCTCTGTTTGTTCAGAGTACCATTTAAAAAAAAAAGATGTTTCTACTTGTATGAAACGACGCTTTGAGTCTTTTAATAGCTCTTCAACTACTGTGTCTAATATATATTGGACGCCAGCGTGCTGGATATTGTTATTGCTTCCATAGTAATATTGATCAACAGTTTTGAGCCACCCGACATCATCGTGTGAGTGGGGAACTAAATGCACATTAATCATATTTGATTTGGTTTTAGGGCAGGACTAAAAAATTAAATTAATAAATTAAATTAAATTAAAATTAATATTCACAACATTAAAAAGTTACATTAAATATTCTATTAATGCAGCTGTACCTCAAATCCACAGACATTCTCCGAGACCACTATGTTCAGAGAAACCAAAAAAAACAAAACTAGTACGCCGCTGAAATACTTCATTTCGAAAAACGGCTTTTCAGTGGCGTCCAATCGGTCCTATTGACTTGAATAAAATGAAATAAGCAATCAGGCTATCACCTTCGGACACAGCAAATTCACTACTTGGTGATAAGCTTTCTAGATTGGATCCCATTAGCATGAGTGGGAATATCAAATTAAAATCAATTTATGAAAGGCAAGTGATAACAATTTGTTGCAATGCTCATAGTTTTAACAAATACATAGCCGTATCTACATTTACAGCTGTATAAATCTATGATTGTAGTTACACACACACATACATGTGTACATATATAGGTTTATTTTAATACAAATTATAAAGGAAGAGGGAACATTTGTTTTCATTATTTTTATACTAGGCTACGAGCTTATCTATTGTCCAGAAAATTTTTCATATTTATATTTTTATAGGAATCCGTTCAAGCAACCTGTAGAAAAGGCTATTGTCTTCTTAATTGGATCGATGTGAAACTCCACGTTGGCTCGTATATGCTTTTAAATACATGTAATTCGAAAATCGCAAAAACTACTACTGGGTATTTTATGGTCGGGACATTGATAAAAACGTTAATAATTGTTCTGAATTTTTTTATGAATTTGTACTTGAACAAGGTAAGTACAAAATATAAAGGCCAGCTTCGTTGATCTAATCTATAAATTCCGTTGCAGCACCAGTGAAATATACATTCAATGCAAACAGTTAACCGCTCAAATTTCAAAATTTACAACCAAAAATATATATATAAATTATGTTAAAATACATTTTTATAATGTAATATTTTATCTAAGTATTAGGATTAAGTTGTTCTGGAATACTCCCCTTTTGAGTGATTTTAGTGGACTGAACTTATTTTTATTTCTTGTTCGGTTCGATGTCTTTTCGGTACTGAATAATGCCGGCGAATACAGATACAGATTTTTTCGTCTCTTCCATTCTATCGTAATTTCCTTTCTTCTTCGATATGGACTTAAATAAAAAGATGACAAAGTAATAAAATCGGATGCGTTCATAAACATAAGTAGTTAGTTATTTTAGGTTATTTGCTATGGTTTTTTATGGCTACAGATAATTTTCCCAAGGACTAGTAAGGACTTTCTCAAATCACACTTGATCAGGTGACTTCCAAAGAATTAACAGGAAGACTGGGACAGTGGTTAGTGGGCAGCTTTCTGCTAAGCCATCGATACCACAACAAGAGGCCTCAAGGGTTCGACTTATGCTGTCCAAGGTACCCAACAAACCTGGTCTGCTTCCCCGGTATGCTTCTCAGGAAATGTCCGATAACATTACTCGAGAACTCTTTTCTCTTTTCTCAAAGAACCAAATCGACTATTTCTGATAGATTTGGAACTAACATTTTTTTCTAAGATATATGATTTTTTCTAGAGCAGAACTTTTTTTTTAAAGAATTAAAAAAAAAATGGTTTTTTTTAAAGCTTTAATTATAAGTAGCGCTTCTTTTTCACATAACTTACGTATCTTACATCTGTTTGAAATTCCAATTGCCACATGTAAAATTCAAAAATGTCAAAGCAAGCATTGCCATCAACGTTCCAAACGGTAAAATGTGATTTTCGGAGGGTTGGTCAACCAATTTTAGCTCCACCGTTTTTCCATACATTTTAATGAACAATACTTTACACAACGCATCAAAATCAATTCAAAATTTGGAAGAAAAAAAATATAGCACAAAAATCATAATTTTTGCATTTGAAAGCTCAATATTTCCCAGGCGCTAAGCTGAAATCACAAATTGCTTATGTCTAATTTATAGCTGCATCTATAACCATTTCAGAACGGCATTACAACCCGAAGTAAGGTACTTTAGCCATGTGAAACAAAGAAACGCTACCTTTGAAAAGTCGCTTCTGGGGACGCGACTCTACTTATACCCGTACTCAGTCAGTAAATACATTTTTGAGATATGATTTTTTAGAATTTAAGAAAAAAAAAAAATTTTACATTTTACATTTTTTTGCTACATCTGTTATCTACATCTACATCTACAATGTATATTTTACATCTAACATGTAGATTATAGATGTACCATTTAGATTCTCATCTCCTCCTCTAGGGGTTGCTCGCGCACTGAACGCGGCAGAGTGTGCGAGCGAGAAAGATAATGAGTGGTTGTTTTCTTGCAGGAAGGGGCGGGGGAAGCAGCTGAAAATTAATTTCTTCATTCTGGCTATATTTATGATCCGATCTGATTCAGATTCAGCAATCTAATAGATATGGTCATTCTCTACGATACTGCGTTTTTAGTTTTATCGTATCTTAAAAATTGTGCCTGCCACAGATTTTCCTCCTTTGTGGAGGCGGAAGGGGGCGGGGCGAAATTTAGAAATACACTTGTAGCAGTGTGATATCACATGAGTCTTGAAACCAAATTTGGTTACCCTAACTCTTATAGTCTCTGAGATCCAGGCGTCAAACAAGACGGACAGACGGTCAGACGGACAGACGGACAGACAGACATGGCTCTATCGACTCGGCTATTGATGCTGATCAAGAATATATATACTTTATGGGGTCGGAAAATTTTCCTTCTCTGTGTTACACACATCCACTTTTACCACAAATCTAATATACCCCTTAACTCTTTTTTGAGTACGGGTATAAAAAGTTCTGCGGAAAGAGTGAGTGGCTACAAAACCCCAGGAGTAGCTCGCAAGTTTGGGGTCATCGCCGATCTCGGCACCGTTGCTGGACGCTGCCTTCGCGCTCATATAGGCCAAGTTCTCTTGGAAGCAGAGCCTTGTATCAATCATGAAGCCAGGTACTTCACCTTTTTCTAGGACGTCACTGTGGTATTTGATTTGAGACTGTGATGTCAGCCGTTGGGACGCGAGTTCAAATCCAACCAGCTCCATCCACTGTGGAACTGTTAAACAAAACCGCGGTGGCTTATTTGGCTTGCGAATGAATACCAGCTTCTGCTTCGTCTACCTCTCACGAAGGCACTGGTTTATAAGCTTAACGAAGATGTCTGGGCGCAGGGAGAGGGCCAGTATGAGAGCTCTTTTTGGGACAGAGTCTGGCCCTGGTGCATCCAAAATTTTTAAGACACAAAAAAACCGAAAATCAAAAAACATAGAATAACCGATTGTTGAATCTGGATCAAATCGGATAAATATTATAGCCACAATAAACAAATAAATTTGCACCGGCTACGCTACCGTTTCCACGAGCTTATTCATTCTCCCTCTCCCTCTAGTAAACACACTCTTTCTCGTGAGTGTGAGCCCTCTGGCGGAGGAGAGCGAGTTATAACAACTTGCGTTGGTGTGAGAAGGAAAAAAAAGGGACAGATGTAGCGGAAAAATGGCAACAGATAAAATATTTTAGAATTCTAATCAAATAGGTCTTTATATGAAAAAGAGGTTAACCAAGTGCAAGAATTAACTTTAGAAAAAATGGCCCCTAACAACGACACGCGCTAGACGATAGAGCATATCCTGTGCAATTTAAAGCTTTATAGTAATTCCTGTTATTTGCACAGCCCACTGTACCTAATTGTAATCGACATGTATCTACACCCGCCCCCTCACTGTAATAGCCGCTTCAACCGTTCTTTCCTCTCTTCGTCATGATCGTCATGATCTGGTCTAGCACTTGCATGCCTTTGCAATCTCTAGCACTTTTCTTTCGTCGCATATATAAACACGAATTGCGGTTTATATATGCATCTAGCTTTCTTATTTCTTTCGCCTTCGCTATCGCTCTCTTCATCTATCTTTCTCTCGCTTGTATTAGGGCACGAGCAATTCGGTCCGCCTGCCCTTCGGAGAGTCTACGTAGCACTCGTACCTGAAACATCGTCGCCTAATTGACAAGAACAAACATATTTGTATAATAATCTGTTCGTGACGTTTTATTGTAAAACCAGGTGATACAGTTGGTATCCTCCTCCAAACACCGTTGCTGCTGCTGTTTTGGTTTACATTTGACTGTGGGTTAGTAGGGGCAACGGGAATGTTTTCCTTGTCAGCTGGACCGTTGTATTCGTGGTCATGAAATTCTTTCAGGTCGATGACATTGACAACTTTTGGTTTCCGACTGCAGCGTTGTTGAGCTTTGACGATATTCTCTTTAAATTCTCGGATCTGTGATGCATCCGACGGTGACCAAGGTTCCGAGGCCTGCTCTGGCTCGTGGGAGAATCAATTTTACGCACAGGAATTCCAGGTCTTGTTGAACCTTCCGCCGAGAAGTTTGAGTCCTCTCCAGTTACTCCAAGGGCAACGATCGCAGAGCAACTGCTGCACTAAAGGAGTGGTCGGAGTAAGTTTTTCGAATGTCGGCGGACATGAGACAGTCGGCACTTCCAAGTCCCGCGGAGCAGACTTCTTGCGCCACGGATACTAAGTCAGCAACAGTAAACTGCTAAAATGAGTGTCCATGGGTAAGAGCCGATCATATTGCTGTTTAAAGCCCACGATCAGCTCTTTGAAGCCACTCCGCGAATGCCTCATGAGTGCAGGTTATTTTACACAGCACGGCATTCCTCACCAACTATAATGCTGGTCGTTGTTTTGGGAAATGGCATTTCGTACACGGCCCGAGATCCCTAAATTATTTTCGTGCACTACGCTTTTTCCAGCAATCGAACTAATATCCACCGAGCCTCTCTGCCAGGTCCCGGAAACCAGGACGATGACCCTCCGAAACACCGACCGCAGCCCTGTCGTGGTGGTCATGAGTAATCTGCTTCTTGCAGGTATTTTTGGCAAAGACGACAGAAAAATCCATAATCATAATCATGCTTCTAGCACCAGCTAGCGTACACGCAGAGCCTCTCTATTTTTCATCCACTGCCTCTCCCACTGCAACTTTGGCTGGATCAAACGACGCAGTAGGCGTCTTAAATAATTTTCGCTCTTAATCAATTACTCTTAGATTTAACAGTTAGGTTATTTATAACATTAATTTTGTATAACATAGTTCACATAAATTTAATATATTGTTCATCAGATGTTGAGATTGCGCCCGTTATAATTTCTTATTTAAAATATGACTGGTGATATAGGGGCTCCATAACCGGTTGCATTTTTAAAATAATTAGCAAACACCGAAATGGTCTCAAAGTTGTCCAAATAAATGCACAAAGTTTGCTAAGGAAAATTGATGAGTTTAGATTACTTTTTACCAATTGAAATGTAGATATTATATGTGTGTCTGAGACGTGGTTTGTACCTGAGATTTGTGACCTGTCAATTATGTGTGACGGTTATGTTGTTTTTCGTTCTGATCGTATTGGACATGCTGGTGGTGTTGCTATATATGTTAATACTAGATTAAAATGTAATGGTAATTGTAAACAACCAAGTGAATGTCCCATTGAATATCTACTTTTGGAAATATCAAGCAAATTAAATAAGAAAATATTACTTGGATGTATATATATAGACCCAATAGGACAATTGACTATTAGCCATTAATTAATACTATTTCGGACATTTCAGTAACATACACGGACATTATTCTGTCCGGCGATTTCAATAGCAATATCATGAAAGAGAGTCATCTATTGGATAGCTTTGCTTCTCTCGGGTTGTATGCCGTTAATGTAACCATGCCTACACACTTCAGCAATACCTTTGATACACTTCTTGACATTTTTTTCATCAATGACCCTAATAAGACCTTACTCTATGACCAGGTATCAGTACCAGCTTTTTCTAAACATGACCTTGTTTTCCTGACATATGACTTGACTTTTGATTACAAAACTGATTCCTTTACGTATAGAGACTATAAGAATATTGACCTTAATGAACTAGAACTTGAATATAATGCATATGACTGGTCTTCCATCTACAAATCTCCCCATGTTGATTGTCAATTGAGTGTTTTAAAAAACAATGTTCAGTACCTGATCAATAAGTTTGTTCCTATAAAAACCAAAGTAACCAACCTAAGACAAAAACCATGGTTCAACAGTTACACAAAAAATTTAATGCATCAGAGAAGCGTTGGGAATAGGGAAATTTAAAGAGAAGACTGAGCACGATGTCAATGTCGAAGAACTTAACAGAAGGTTTTCGATGACTGGTGTACCTGAAGCGACAAGCAACACGTACCTGAATGCAACCCCACTCTGTGATAATAGTTTTAGCTTTGTGTGTGTTAATCAATGTGATGTCCTTGCGTGTATACATTAGTCCAAAATTCTTAAAAATGTTGCTTCCCAAGATTTTGTCCCACGTCACGTATATCTTTAACAACGCCATTACCACGTCCTCGTTTCCGACTGTATGGAAAAAGGCAAAAATTTTACCAATCTCAAAACATAACAATGACTACAGACCCATTTCAATACTTTCATTTCTCTCAAAAGTTCTTGAAAATCTTATGTCTTCACAGCTTGAAAACTTTCTGACTCAAAACTCGCTGATTAGCCAAAATCAGTCGGGGTTTCGGAAAAAACGAAGTTGTATAAGTGCCATAACGGATATTGTGGAAGATGTACGACATCAACTTGACAAAAACTGGGTTAATTTCTTAACACTTCTTGACCATAGTAAGGCATTTGACTCCGTAAACCATAACATACTCTGCACAAAATTGACGAACCTATTCAATTTTTCAGACACTGCAGTCCACTTTGTTAAGTCCTATCTTACAAATCGATTGCAGGCAGTAGTCTCAGGTACAAATGTTTCCAGTTTTATGAAACTTACGCGGGGAGTCCCCCAGGGATCTGTGTTAGGCCCTTTATTGTTTGCAATATATGTTAATGATCTACCTACTGTTTTGTCCGAATGTGAAGTACATCTATATCTATATGCTGATGACGTCCAAATTTATGTTAGCAGTCCCGTTAACGAAATAAATGTATGTGTCAGTACGTGTAACAAAATGCTTTCAACAATAGAGAAATAGGCAAAAGAGAATGGCTTGGAAATAAATCCTATAAAATCAAAATGTTTGGTAATTGCTAAAAAAATATTAATACCAGCAATCTGGAAAATCTTCACATTGACAATACGCCCATTTCCTATGAATACCATGCAGTTAACCTGGGTATTACATTTAGCAGCACACTGTCATGGAGTAAACACATATCAAAGGCAACAGGACGTACCTATGGTCTGTTGCGCCAATTGTCAGCGTCTAACAAATTTTTGCCAGAAGAAATAAGACTTCTGATTTCTAAAGTCATTCTCATCCCCACTCTTTTTTATGGTGTTGAAATATTTGGACATAGTGACGCTCGCGACATGCGCACATTAGTAGTAGCCTTTAATTCAATTGTCCGATATGTGTTTAATTTAAGACGTTTCGACCATGTATCACACCTAACTAACAAAATACTTCACCTTAACTTGTCCACTTGGATAGATTTTAGAACCTTAGTATACTTTCATAAAATTGTGACGACTCAAGAACTTTACTGCAAACTTAGCCCTGCTACATCACAACGAACCAACAACTATTTATGCCCTCGAACTCAAACGCTGTGCTCGAAGAGGCAGTTCATTGTCAATGCAATCCGTTTATGGAACAGTCTTCCTCATCACCTTAAATCCATTAGGAGCGCAACCCAATTTCAAATTAAAATCATTAAAAAACCAATAAAAAAAAAAAATAAAAAAAAAATAAAAAAATGAAAATAAAAAATAAATTTAAAAAAAATGTAAAACAAAACAACATATTAATGTATAAGTATTCGATTTAAGTACATAACTCTTGTCAAAACGTCAATGTATAAATATTAGATTTAAGTTGATAATATCCAAAATGATCTATACATATACATATATTCACCGAGTGACTAGCGCAATAAAAATAAGTCTATACTTGTAGCGTTAGGATAAAGCATGAAATAAAATACAAATAAAAATAAGTCTTTTAATTTTTTTTTCCAAGAAAAAAACGTTCTAAGCAAATATCAATCAGACCAACGTGCAGAGCAAATGCAAGTTGTTGGCCCCTACCCGCGTTGGGTTAGCGCGGCTGTTTCCCTCGTTCCTGAGCTGTCGCATTGTTACAGTCCTTGTCCTTGTTCGGTGCTGGTGGTCGGCTCTGATGGTGTCTCCGTGCTTCTGTGTGCTCCTGTGCTTGCTTGCTCTGTTGCTTGTCTTGGACCTGGGCTTCCTGTGTCGAACGCCAGGTTCAAGTGTGTTTTTGTCTCATGTGAGATCTTAGTGTTTGGTTGGGATGCGTGTTGCCTGTGGTTGTCCTAGGACGCGGTTGCTCCTAGTGACCGTGGGACTCGTTTTCCCGGTTGTTTGGTTGCTGTTTTGTTGGTGTTGGCTTAGGATTCGTGTTCTCAATTGTTGGCCGGCCTTTGCTGGGGCTGGGCTGTTCGTGTTCTTCGTGGCGATCTGTGTTGTTTTCTTCGTTGGGGTAGGTCATTGTCGTGTGTTCGCTGGGGTTTGTATGGGTGTCATGTTGGCGTTGCTGGGTGCTGAAATCGTTGGGATAGGTTGCGGACGTATGACGGCTGCCGTTGACTTCAGTTTCTGGTGTCGGGGTTCGTTGCCTTGTACTGGTCGGAACGGTGTGGATAGGCACTGACCTGGTAATTTTAGTAGTATGATCCGATAACTTGATCCAACATATTTGGTAGGTATTTGAACTTCTCTTTGATCCAGCCTGATGTGCGCCAGTAGAATCTGGGTGATCTCTCTGACCGAGCCGTCGGCCGTCGGCGTATGTGGACGCATGAATCTTACAGGTTGGTGTTGTTGGCTAATTGTCGGGCGAGGTTTGCATTGATAAAGCTTCGGGATGCCCCTGTGTCGACGGTGCATGCCCTCCTATGATTACCAAGGCCACTATCCGGTTCTCGTTCATGTATAGTGGGTTGTTTATGCGTGGGTCGGGGCAGACGTACTGGTCTCCGGCTGATCCCGTGTCAGTCGAGGACGCTAGTCGTTTCCCGACGTGTGCTGGCGTCAGCAATCGATGGTCCGTGTGTCGCGCTTGCCACATTCCCAGCAGAATAGGATCGAGGGATTTTGGCATTCGTATGCCGCATGCCCTGCATCACCACACAGGCTGACAGGCTGCGCATGGGTTGGCGATGGGGGTCGTGATCATGCGATGTGCCACCTCGGGCTTTGCCGTACTGGTTGGGTTGGATAGCTGTCTCCTTGGTGAGTCTGACGAGTCCCAATGAGGCTTCCGGGATGGTGTCCGATTGGAATCGCCGCTCCTCGGCTCTGTAGCCGGTTCGAGGGTGATCGGGATGGTCTGAATACTCTCAAACTCCGTGGCCAGCAGTGTTTGCTGTGACAAGTCTTGCAGTTCGTGGCGGCGCACGTACATCTGGTATGCTGGTAGGGCGTTGTCGTAGATCCTGTTTAGCTCCTTGGATGCGTCGTACCCGGCGTGGTGCATGAGTAGTATCTCGAAGAGGAAATCTTTGAACAGTTCCCCCGCCACTTGCTTGCGGGCTCGGATCTGGTCTTCCAATTGTTCAAAATACCAGTTGCTCTCTGACTGCTACTGGAAGCAGACGTGTTTTTCAAGC